>CM034148.1:67208593-67278012 GCA_019776745.2 Taxus chinensis | reverse complement strand
CCCATCACCGCTACTATTTTATTCACCTGACAACACGTATTTTAGTGGGAAGCCGCGCGTTTGAGGTGGCAATAAATTTACAGTGGTTGGTATTAAAGCGCTAACAGGTGATTAATATCTCCACCGACTCACCGTAGTTTTCCATCGCCGTCCCATTAACTGTGCAAGTATTCCCCATTAACTGTGCATTCAAGCCCCATTTACTGTTCATGAAATCATAATTTTCTAAGCAATGCAGGCAGGTCCTTTCCCCTGGAGCTGTTATTTTCTTCGCCTCCATTTTTACAGAGCCGTCTAAACTGGAGCAGGGAAATTGGTTGGTTTGTCTCTGTAACATATCAGCAAGTAGAATTCGTGCCATCAACCGCTGGACCAACTCGATGGAAGCAATATGGAGGTGATAAGACTGCGCACTGTTTTTTCCATGTATAATTAATTCCAAAATCATATGTTATATTGATTCCATAGTTACCAAGAGATGGTTACAGATATGAAGAGATGGTAATTAATTCCAAAAGCATATATTATATTGAGTCCATAGTTATCAAGAGATGAAAATAGGGACACCATTTTTAATGCATTGATGAATATTTGCATGGATTTATAGGTAGGAATATGTGGAGAGCATGGAGGGGAACCTTCCTCTGTGGCTTTCTTTGTAGAGGCTGGATTGGATTATGTTTCTTGTTCACCTTTCAGGTCTCTCCCTCACTCCTTGAAGAACAAACTTTATGTGTAGACTCGTCAAAGATAATTACCACCTTATTTTTTGTGTTTTCAAAAATAGTCTCTCAAACAGTTGTTCATTTGCAGGGTTCCTATTACAAGATTGGCTGCAGCTCAGGTAGTTTATTGAAAATATGTACAATAGTTTGAAGCGCAAGCTTATTTTTCTTATGTGTTTATGCTCTGAATGATTGATCACATTGATGTTCTCTAATAACTAGGAATTACTGTAAATATTGGAGGTAGCACCAATGAGAAAAACGAACTCTTCGGGGAAAGAGCCGAGTCTCTTCTGCTACTGCTGAAGCTGATATTTCGTGGTCTTCCCTAGACAACACTAGACATGAGTAAAATTCACTACAATAAGGTGATCCTACCAACACTTTTTAAAATTGTAATACAAATTCTCATTGCACATTCAAGGATCTAAAACATGGTGCTAATTTAAATCGCAACTATTTTTTTTGGATTTCAGTTGGAATCCACTTGTAATTGAAAAATGAGAACAGCAGTTGCTCTGATAAGTTCTTGTTTTTCATGTAATGTTCTTGTTGCAGGGTAGAAAAGAATGACAATGCCAGTGATACGTGAATGAGAATGAAGACCACAATTTTATTGGACAGGTAAGGTCATCTGTAACCTTACTAAGGCAATGATCTGTTTATCTTAATCCAAAATCTTTTGTCTACAATTGTTTGTCTGTGAGATGATTGAGTTGTATTCCAGTTTTATATGGTATATTTTATTTGCATGCGTTAATTATGTTTGCAAATGTTGGCAAGGACCCATAAAATGGGAGACAGCATAAAAAATACATATATGGATAGTCTTGACTTCACACACAAGAAATAATATATTATTTTATATTCATTTCGATAGACTTACAAAAATTTACATTAAATCCGACTTCCAAAGGATTAAAGTCGGTCTAACATTTATCAAAATCATATATACATATTTGACAAAATCAGCCAAAACTTACTAAATGGGTAGATTTTTTCTATTTCTTTGTAATATTGGACAAAATTTATAAAGCCAAATTCAACCGCTGGACCAAAATCCTGGAAATGCTTGAGGCTGCTCTTCCTCGTGACTGTCTGATGTGCTAGCATTCATAGATTGGAGAACATGAGGTAGCATAGTAGCAGGCTTACCTGGAACATCTGTCAAAGTTCTTGAAAGTTGGCCAATTTGACCAAACATTGCTTGCTCTAATTTTCCTAAAAATGTCTCTTTGTTTGAAGGAGAAGATGGGCAACTGGATTGGTTATTGATAATGGAAGAAAAAGCAGGCATGAATGTGTTATACATGTCCAACAAAATGTGATGCTGATCAGGAAGGGGATTAGAGGGACTACTCAAACGTCTATTTTGTCGATCAGGCTCCTTCTGTGCTTGTTGCCATTCCTTCATCCTTTTATCATGTTCTTTTGACAGTCTGGCTTGTTCCCTTTTCAACTCCTTCTCATTTTTTCGCTGTAACTTATCTTCTTCTTTTTTCTGCCTTTTCAATTCTCTTTCCATTTTAAGTTGCCCCTTCTTTTCTTTTTCTACCAACATGTGGGCTTTCCTTTCTTCTGCCTACTCCCTTCTCTTTTCCTTCAAATCTTCAATTTATCTTTTTCTTGCTTCTTGATCTTGAAGTAAATGCAAGTATTCATCAGAGGTAAGTATTTGGGATTGCCTACCAATTCTAATTGCACCATCACTTAGCCGCATAGGGTTGTTGTGAACCCTCTCAATTGGTAGCTTTAAGAATTTACTTACTGATTGGTTGTCATTTTGGGTGCAAACCACCTCTTCAGTGTCTTGTGTGGCTATGAAATTAGCAACTTCGAAGTTACCTTTATCCATATGTTGTGTGGATAAATTTGGGGCATCTAATTGGGATGTATCACGTGCCTCCCACTCCAAATTATCAGCATAATAGTGTACCACCTCACTTGGAAGAGGCAGGGGAGGGGATGGCATTGAAAGAGAAACTTCCTCATTGTTGAAATCAATTTACATGTTGAGATTTATGGCCCCTTCTTTAACCCATTGAGGTGGGTTGAGCTGTGTTGGCAAAGTCAAGCTATCATCAACATCTGTGGCTTCTTGTGTTTGGCCCACATGAGTTGTTGAACTAACGTGATCATCTTCTTCATTGATTGTATGTGGCTGATTTAAATCTTTAGGCATGCCAAAAAATTCTGCCTCAACATGCACTTCCTTTGTTTTTTGTGCATCCTCATTATCTGGCACATTATTCCTAATTTCTTCTAAACATCGTTCTACATCTCCATCTTCTATTCCTGCCATCCTCAATAAGTTTTCAACAGCTGCCACCTCGTCTTCTTCAACATGAAAGGCTTCACTTGGCCTCATATCATTAGAAACAACATTACGATCAAGTGGCCATATACCTGTCCTACGAAAACCTGCTTTGATATTTTTAGGAGTAAGTGCGAGTTGGGAAGCTTGACTGCTAAATGTTGCCAATTCTATCCTCCTGATTTCAAGACCTGAGTTCTTTGCCATCCATTTGGACCTCATTGATTTGAAGTAGTTCTTGAATGGAGAGAAAACACTAACATCTAATGGCTAAAGTTTGTGACTGGTATGAGCTGGCAAAGTCACAAGGTCAATTCCTAGATTTCTAGCTTCTTGGATTGTGCCAAAAGCTACATGGCTGCCATGACCATAAAATATTAGAAGATGCCTATTTGTTGGTGAAACTCCGCCAGGCACAAATCTTGCAAAATGATGCAGCCAATTCAAAAACAGCTCCTTTGTCATCCACGCATGTAGTTGCACTGCCATGCATGCTTCAGGTTCACATCCAACTATATAGTTTTTAAGTTGTCTCTTTGCCTTAAAAAGATAAAATCCAGGAATGCTTTGTCCTGCTGCATTAACACAACATAATACAGTAATCCATTCTCTACTTTTTGACATAATGTGTGGAACACTTCTACAACCTAATTTAGCAATCACACGCATGCCACAATTCCTTCCTGCTTGTACACTAGTTTCATCACAATTCCATATTTTATTGGGCCCATATTGATTTGTTGTATACATTTTTTGCAAGTTATCATAAAAAGCAGCAACGATTCTTGGTCGTAACATGACTGCTCTATCTCTATCAAGGCCCTCCGCAGTTCTTATTGTCAAATCAGGATGGCGCCTATGGAACCCATACCACCATGATTTTCCTCGTAGACCATCATTGAATGGATTTGGTCTGCTTTGACATATATGAGCTACATAGGCCTTTAAGTGAATGACTTCAAGACCATGGCCAAGTTCAGCCATATCTTTGCACCATGTCACAATTTCCTGCTCTTCATTCTTTGTCAGAACTGTTGGAGGTCCCAGCATCTTAGTGGTTCTTTTTCCATACAACCAATCAGTCACGTTTGTGGCAGGGATACCCCACTTAGATGCTACTTTTCTTGTTAACATTCCATTCTCCTCCACGTCCCTCATGACAGCCTTCATGTCTGCTTCTGTCCATTGTCCTCTTATGTATACTTTCTTTGTTATAGAAGACACTCCAGTTACTTCAACATTTGGGTTCATACTAGTGTTGAATTCAGGTTCATCTGTAATTCTGATATTCTCATCCAAAAATTGTTCTTTTCCTTTTGATGAATTGCTCCTTCGAGTGGAAGACATATTTTTCTGAGGTTGTAATTGAACAGCGTTATCCATGCCTAGATCTTGTGATTTGGCTCTTGAAGGATTATTCTTTCTGTTGGAAGTTTTGGTTTTTTGAGCTTGTGTCCCAACAATTTTATCTTCATCAAAAGACATATTTGTAAACTTTTCCCTTCTTTGAAAGTTGCTTCTCAACCTTCTCACTGGTCCTTTGGATGTCTGCTTTGCACGTGCCATTGTGAAATACAAGGAACTTTGACAAAAATAACCGTTGTAGAAAACTGGACCTGCCTGCATTGCAATGAAAACTACAAGTGAATGCACAGTTAATGGGGATTGAATGCACAATTTATGGGGGTTGAATGCACCATTACAGGGATGGTGATGGAAAACTATGGTGAGTCGGTGGAGATATTAATCCACCTGTTACCACTTTAATAGCAACCACTGTACATTTACTGTCACAACAAATGCACGGCTTCCCACTAAAATATGTGTTGTCATACCATTTTAAAAACAACGGTGATGGGTCTGATATTTATATTGGGTCATTTCCAATAGTATGCATGTAATTCTATTTCCACGTGTCATACAAAATGTGAACAGGTTTGAATGATACATTTTAAGATTCATAAAACATTGACAAATCCAGCTTGCTGATTTGGAATCCTAGTTAGCAGTCTACGTGGCTGTGTAACATATGCAGGGGCCTTTGACCGAGACTATTTAGCAAATTTGGATGCACTATGTATATGGAGGTAAATTTAACACCGTATGAATGTTTACATCTAATACTATGCATGTAGAATTTTAGAGGCTGCGAAAGAAGATGTGGCTAGTTCAGAAAATAAATAAATTTTTATTTTGAATATTGGAAAAGCAATATGGCTATTTCAGAAAATCAAAGAAATCACTATTTCTGGATTTTATCTGTTTACAACAAAGAGAAACACAAGTGAACATTAAATTAATTATGCACACGAGTGAGTTTTAATTTGTAGATATAGTATAAACAACATGAATTTGCAATAATGAAGTTGTTCATTCTTGCAAATTTAATGATGTTTGTAAACTATCTACATATTCAAACTTCCTAATGTTCATAACAAATTTAATGGTTAAATGTGAGATCTAAAAATGTTTGGAGAAAAAAAGAGACAATTTTTAAAAATAGTGCTTAATACAAAAGGTGAACAACTATTGCACCTGGAAATTTCTGAAATATTTTACTATTTTGTATTTGTGGAGCGAGAAAATCAGTCCTGGAAGTTCTCTGTTCTTCTGTAGCTGTGTAGTTGTATCTGTGCAACAAGAAATTTGATGTTGGAAAAATGTTCTTCTGTATCTCTGTAGTTGTATTTGTGCAGCAAGAAAATTGATGATGGTAGAGATGTTGATCTGTATCTGTGCAGTTGTATTTGTGCAGGTAGAAAAATGATGGTGGAAAAGAGTGAGTCTGTATCTGTGTAGCAAGAAAATTGAACATGGAAAAGGGAAGAAAGAAAGTAACAAATGCATACGACTCATCTCAATTTATAGATTTCATTGCTTTGAATTTATCTTTTGGTAATCTAGCATTGTTTTCTATTGGCTGAGAGGGGTTGGCACAAATTTATTGAGGAATAATGAAATTTGAGCCATTGGATTTAAAACTCTTCTTGATCAATGGATAGATATTAAAGTGGATGTGAGAGATTTTGGTGGGAATTGGGAATTTGGGAGGGAAATGTATCATTTTTATTTTAAAAAATTCGAATTACAGTTGTTTTATTGAATGTTGATTTTTGAAATCTGCTAAAAATCTATAATAAATGGTGACTTTTTCTTGTAAATGGTGAGTCTTAATGATTTTTTATGTTTGCAGGTACCCCTATTAATTGTAGAAAAGGCAGTGGAGGTTGGATAAATATAGATGAACAATGTTTGCTCAAGGATATGTGTATTGATAAGGAATGGATGTATAATTGTGCAAAAAATAATAATATTTGTACATGTTGAAGCCCATCAGCAATGTAAATGGGGTCAAAATAGTAATAAAGATGATATTATTATATTCATGTGGGAGTTTCTAAACTTTAAATGTGACCCTCAAGTTGTAGGGAATGACATTTATTTATGTTTGAAAATTAGAACATTTGCACATCTTAAAATTGCCAAAGAAAAAGGAAATCATGTACAGTTTTATGTACTTTTTTGGTTGAGTATTTGGTGAACTGTGTATAGACAGTAATATTTATTTGTGCCAAAATAGTCTCGGTCAAAGGGCCCTGCTCGGAGATGGGGTCCTTTCCCCTAATATAATTTTTGATTGGTTTCATTATACTAAAATAATGGTCTTGTCACACTATGATGTCAATCATTATATTTGTTCGATGATAAAATATAAACCCAACATACCATAATTTATATATAAATAGAATCGATGTCTTAACAAAAGTACACCTTTTCAATATATAATATTTTCTTACGTCATATCCATTACAATTGAAACAAGAGGTGGTTTCACACTATAGTGTCATCATTATATTTCTTTTCGTTATATTATATATAATAGACTACTAGTTCCATAACAACATATAAAACCAACATACCATGATTTATATATAAATGGGGTTGATGCCTCATCAAAATAGCCCTCTTACTAATTTAATGTTTGATTGGTTCCTATAATCACGATCGAAACAAGCGGTGATGCCACACAATAGCGTTGGTGAGGTTTTAATAACTAATATTCAATTTTAAATTTGATGTATATTTAACCATCAAAAGATACACAATGAAAGCCTGCAAACATGTATAAAATTACCAAACATATAGTTTTGAGAGCTTAAATATAACAAGGAAAAGTGCATCATTAATTTACCAATAAAAAATATTTTTAAAACATTTTGAATATTAGATGGATACAGTTACATGTTTTTTTAATTATATTGTTATCCTTTTTTCTTGGAGAATTCATTTGTAAGATAGTTGTGTGTGTGTGTGTGTGTGTGTGTGTGAGAGAGAGAGAGAGAGAGAGAGAGAGAGAGAGAGAGAGAGAGAGAGAGAGAGAGAGAGAGAGAGAGAGAGAGAGTTTATAGTCTTTTTTTTAGAAAGATTTGTTTAATCCTAACATAACACTATTTAGACTCAAATCCTTTTTCCTCAACCAATATGAAGTGCGCCACTTGTTAGTGAGAATTTGTTTTGTATAATCACATTCTAAGAGAATATTCTAACTCCATTGTGTGAAATGAGTTAATAACAACAATAATCTTTAAATAATATAAATATGAGCATAATTGTAATGTGATCATTGTAGATTATCCTTCATATAGATTATCTATCCATTAGTATAGTGTCATGTCCCTTTTTCGAGATAATTCCATTTGAAGACCTTGATCCATTTTCTTCCTCATGGGTCCAAGCAAACAAGTTAGAGGAAGTCAACAATTTCATCACGACCTTAATTTCATGTTTATTCCTTTAACTGACATTGAATTTGTTGGTTAGCCTAGCGCCCAATAATAAATTAGAAATAAAAAGATATTGGTGAGCATCTAGGCTCTAACAAGTAAAAAGAAAATTATAAAGCAAGTCTAATTGTGGTCAACCTCATTTGAAAGCCCTAATAGTTGGTGCCACCCTCTTAATATCTTATTATAAATAGAGGTTGTTGGCATTCGTTTACGACATCTTTTGGAGACTATTCTTATTTTAATGAAATTTGGCTATTGTAGCCCCCCCCTCTCTCTCTATCTCTCTCTCTCTCTCAAGGACGAAACCCTTCATGAAGGACGAAAATGAAATTTTCTCTAGAGAGACAAATATGATATTGTCTCTTAAGAGAAAAAATATATATCAATCTATATTGTCTCTAGAGAGACAATAATTAGATACAATATTAGAGACACCCCCTTTGAGACAATATACAACATTTTTACTGTCTCTATTTGAGATGATTTGGTTATGTATTGTCTTTATTATTGTCTTAAACACCCCCTTATAGTGGTGGCAAGGGTTGACAAGGAAAAGGAGGCATGAAAGAATCATTTGGCAATTATTTGAGAGGATGGAGTAGTACGCAGAAGTTTTTAGGTAATGATTAATAATGCACATTGCATGAAAAATAAGATGCAGAGTAGGATGATGAAGAGGGGTGCACATAATAGTGTGTAATGTTTTTTTTGAAGGTTAGGCATATAGGAATTGTTGAAGACCACAAATTTGGCATGCAAGGATTGCGCAACAGAGTGAAAGAGGAGTAAGTAGATCTTTCAAAAGAATAGTGCACAAAACTAAGAAAATAAAGGATTGAATAATAAACTGAAGGATAATTTCATAAAATGACAAAGGATTAGGTGAGGATCAAATGCCAAGCCATGTGTTAAAGGAACAAAAAGCCAACTAAGTAGATGACATGGATTATTCAAGACATATTTCGCAAATACAAAACTAGGGAAGTTCGTCACCATTTATATGCAGAATTTGAATTTGAATTCAAGTGGGATGAGGAGAAGTCTCTGGAAGGAAATTTGAAATAAGGAAATAACAGGAACATGCATGTATCCAATTAGTAGGACCATCATTTCATTTGAGGTTGTTTAAAGATGTTGAAGGTAGATTTGAACGAGCTGAAAAGTTGTTGGAAGGTTGTTAAGGAGTGAGCTAGAGCTAGAGTGAGCATGTAAGAGTCCCTAGTGTGTGAACACCACCCTTGTATTACTTATAAATATGTTATAAACTTTGTAATAGCCCCATTATAGGGAAGGTATATGTTTATTCCATTAAGAGTTTTTTAGTTAATAGCGAATTTTGTGTGTTGTGTTGGTTGTATTTCACTTCGTTGATTCTACAAATGGCATAAGATTGTCTTGATCCCATCTAAATTTATGTCATTTCAAATCCTTTTGAAATTCACCACCCATATATTCCTCAAAAGTCTACATACAAAAATGTATGAAAGCAAGTGTAAACTATTATTTGTTTTCTCTACATATGATAAAATGATTGTAAGTTTAAATGTCAAACAAGACATCTTAATTCAAATAAATTATTGTATTGTAGTGTCAAGTTATTTAATATCACTTTGATTTTACTTAACAATCAAATTTGTAAATGATTACTTATGTATATTTTCTATATGTGATGTCTCTTTTTGGGGGACCTTAGGAAATGGCTAAAAGCTCTCAAATCAGACTTATAGGACTGTTGTTATAAACCCTACAAAACTATTTTTTTTAACATTTCCTAGAGTAGCAACCTATTTTGGGGTTTTACGCCCACTTTTATGCCTTGAAACCCCTTCAAATAAACTTTACTTGAGTCGCTAAAATAATAATATATCCTCAACAATCATATACTATAAGAAATCTAATTTTTAATAACCTAGATATGGAGATATGAATTTCAAAAAACCCTTGTCTGTAGCATTATTTTTAGAAATGCATAAATCAACATAAGAAGCACCAAAAATCATGAAAATCAAGATATTGGCCTTATAAATTATGAAGATTAAGATGGTAATTTCAGATTTATCAAATTAGTATCACACATATTGAAATTCCACACCAAAGTGGGTCGATCCAATATGAATAAATATAATATTGCACCAACAAGACCACAAATGCAAGAGAAATATCTTATATAAACTAACAAAGATCATCACACAAACATTGACAAAATTATGCCCCACTACAATACCTTCGGAGTTGTAACTTTTACAGCCAATGTTCGACCAAGGAGAACATGATCAATAACAAGTGCTTTCTGTCAATTTCACATAAACAACTAAATAGTGAATTCAATGTATTAGTCAAAAAATTAATTCTAATATTTTTTATGCATCAACACTAAGGAACAAAGCTATACAATCATCCCATCCTTTATATAGTTTTTTCATCAATTATACTGCACCGAAGCAATGACATCAAATGAAAAAAGCTCATACATTTTGAGTAGACTCTTGTGAGTAGCCGGATTAGTCTTCAAATTTAAATTGCAGGAGTTCAAGATTTGATAAAATTCCACATATTAAAGTTTTGAAAATAGACAGCTCAATAGTTGCAAATATTCAAACTCTCTATCTATTTGAATATTATAATTGGGCAAATTTTAAAATTAGTTTTTAATAAATTATATGGTAACTTATACGTTGGTTTGGCATTTTTTTTCAGGGGCTCAAGTACAGCTGTGGGTACAACTGTACAAAACATATACATTATATTAGAAATATTAAAAAAGCCAAATAAATAAAATTAACCATACAGTATGTATAGAGCAAACAAAATAAGATAAATAACTACAGAACATACCAATCATTCAATGCCAAAGCTAAACAAGTTACCTGGAGAAAACGCTCTAATCTTGCACTAGAATGCTCTGGACCCTGGCCATCATATCCATGAGGAAGGTGAACAAGTAGTCCACTTTGATGAAGCCATTTTGACTCCCCGCTGCTTATAAATTGATCCAAAATTACTTGGGCACCATTTGTAAAATCACCAAACTGAGCTTCCCACAGAACCAATGAATTCGGACTTACCATTGAATAACGCAATTTGAAGCCAAGTACGCCAAATTCTGGTAGGGAGCTGCAAAACACTAGAATTTTAAAGCTTACTGTTCAGGCTAAAATAGAAAGCTCTAACTATGTTCAACATACATTAAAAGATCATCAAGAAGAAGTTACGTAAACATAAACCATAAACTCATTTATGTGTTAACATGTATACTTAAACTATAAACCATTCAAAGCACCCTAGAGTACTACTGCATATGCAGGTTATTACAAAAGATGTAAAGTTTTAGGCATATGGCTACACCTAGAATTATATAATTGCAATCAAACTCAAAATTGTATTAAAACAACATTTCAAACAGAAAATAGAATTGTTTCTGTATCTTATCTTAGTAAGAAGTATACTTTCAACAAGAAAAAAACATTTCACATCAAGAAGTGGCCAATAGTTATAAACAACTATTTTGATTCTTCTTATCTTTTTATACTAGATCTCATACTATTTCGTCCAACTAGGGGAAATGTAAATGTCCCCTGGGCTCACCATCGTTCCCTCTGTGGTTGAAAAAAGAACAGTGTGTTTGCTCTATATTCGCATTTATGCCAACATTGGGTCTCTTTCTATTTGACATTTCCAAGTGCATGAAGGATGAATCCCTTATTTTCTCTGAGAAGGAACCATCATCAATACTGTCAGAATAGTGACCTTGGCTTCCATTCAAACTATGGGACCTTCTAGCCCCAACAGAAGAACCTAATACTGTTATCCCAATTCTTTCCCTTCAGAAAAATTGATCAAACATGACCCCACATAGAAGAAAACCTAAGGGTTGGCTTTGTCTTGTGAGCTCACATTCAAATCCAATCGAGTCAAGTTCTGACAATGGAGGACTCAAAAATGTCAGAAACCAGAGGCTCTCAGGAGAGAAGTGGGGAAAGGCTCAAAGTCTTCGGGCTTCAAAAATGATTCAGAGCGGGCCCAAATTGGCTAAGTATGGAAGAACCAGCAGAAGCTGCCACGCGTCAGCTCAGCACATCTTCAAAGGTAAATCCAAAAGTGAGTCTCCCAAATGAGCGTGAGGCTTCCACGTGTCCCAGGTCCGAAAAGGGAAAAGAGTTGGCCATTTAAGTCGACTAAGTATAAGAGTGCCGGCGGAAGCCTCCACGTGGCTCGACGGTGCAACACCAAGGTTGGGTTCGAAGTGCGGAGACTCAAATGAGCGCCAACTCTCCACGTGTCTAGGGTCCAACATAGTCAACAGAGGGAGACAGAGCGGGCCCAAAATCAACTAAGTATAGAGAACCAGTGGACGGTGCCACATGTTGCATTAGCGCAAATTCAAAGGCGCGACCCAAAGTGGAGACTCAGACGAGCACGGGCCTTCCACGTGTCCCAGGTCCAAAAGGGGATAGAATTAGCCATTGAAAAATCAGAATAGGGAAAAGCCCAGTGGAAGGAGCCAAGTGTCAGCATGACGCTACTTCAAAAGTAAAATTCAGAGCAGTTTCCAAACAAGTGTGAAGCCTCCACGTGTCTAGGGTCAGATGTATGGCCCCACCAAGCAAAAGGGACTTAGCCAAATGCAAAGAAAAGAGAAAGCCAGTGGAAAGAGCCATGTGTCTCTTCGACGCACTTTCAAGAGGTGAATCTAGAGGTAATCCACAAACATGCACCATCTCACCACGTGTCTCATCGGCATAAAAGTTTGCAAAGGGTTTCAGAACGCAATTTGAAAAATTTTCCCCAAAAGGCTGTTCCCAAATGAGTTCCAAGCCTCCACATGTCTTAGGTTAGGCACAGTGTCTCCACCAGTAAGAGAGACTCTAGCAGAATACAGAAGACATAGGGGAGCCCGCAGATGACACCACATGTCTCAATCTAGTGAAATTTCAAGAGCGAAGACAAGGGGTGAAATCTCAAATGAGTGCAAGGCTTCCACAGGGCCCCTATATGAATAGACCCTTGCATACTGCAAGTCACATTAAGCGCACGACCCGAGGAACTTCAGATGGCCATATCTTTTGATTGGGAACTCAGATTTGGGTAGGAGAAGACTTTTTGGAAAGGTATTGACATCCTCTTAACCATGGAGGCCTGAAAATTTAATTTTGATAGGGTCAGGTGGGTGAGAAGTAGGAAAACATATTCTAAGCTATTAATGAAGGATTTGATTGCTTCAACCACCCGGATTTGATTTTTTGATCCGTCATTCTTCCTTCTTCAACACGCCAAACAGACATAGAGTGGCGGACTTGATAGATTGTGGGTGGATCCATGAAGGGCATTGAGGGATGGTGGTTGAGCTTTCAGAGTAGGATTCAATGCGTCGCAGGGGTGGTTGGAACAGAGTTCGATTTTCCCTCTCTTTCTCTCTCATTCTTCTATATATTGTATAGGAGGGGCATATTCAAAGTTTGGTCATTGTTTCTCCTCTGCCCCCCTCTCTCTTTCTTCCTTAGGGTAGAATGTGGAGTCTAAGCCTCCTCCCATGGCTCTGTAATGGAATTTTATTTCCTCTTTCCCACTGATGATGTACCATGTAACATTTTGGAGCAATAAAATTTGTTTCGTGATGCATCTATCCATCCTTGGCTTATTTTGTTGTCTCTTCTTACCTCTCATCATTACAGGGTATACTGTGCATACTCTAATGTTTGTTGTCGGTTCTGGGAGCTGTGCTTAATGGGTTTTGAAGTGGTGTTCCATGTGAAATCTATCTCTGGTCTGTGGTGCATTCTTGTCCACCCTCTCCTCTGCTCACCTCTCTCCACTTTAGGAAAGTTTGGATCTGTGATTCAACCACTTCCTTTTTTGGTGTATCACTGCACTTAGTGTAGGCTCTTTCACCCTCCCTCTCTCTCTCTATGTCCCCTTGGAATGGTTAGATTAGGATAGAATAGGTTCTGCCTGCACTGGAGTAGCTTGTGGCATAGGTAGATTAGGAAGTAAGAACCAGCTTTCTCTGGAGGTCCATCTCAAGTTTTGCAAGTCCCACAGCTTGAGAGATGGTCCCATGTTGTGCAATCACACCAAATGCCCCACTTCACACCCAGGCCATTCGAGGGTGCTGTGATTCTACACTAACAATTTTGGCACACCCGGTGGGACAGGTCTGAAGCACCTTACCACTTCATCTTAGCAGGTTGGTGTGTTCTTGTTAAGGTTCAACCTTTTGAGGCACATGCAAGCACATCTGGTGACTCCATCTGGTCAACAACCCCATCTCTAAAGTTGCAGACCTTTTCCATCCATTTCCACCCATCTTCATTCACTTTTCTTTCCATATCTCCCATTTTTCTTCCATTTCATGAAGTTGTGCAATCATGACTTCATTCCCTTCATGGAATTCACACCTACAGTAGTGCAGTCCACCTCCAATGTTTTTCCCAGCTCCTCCAGATCAGCATTATGATCAGATCCAGAACCATTATGCTTACCCATATGAGCAGGGTCAAAACTCAGTTTGGCCATGAAGCTTATCAAGAACAAGGGGACGCATATGATGGTGACAACTACATGGAAGATGTTGATCTGCTGGAGAAGATTCAAGGGATGGAGGCTAGCATGGTGCAGTCTAGGGCTACAACACAGATGAAGGCATTCAGGATTGGTTTCAGGGAACCTTGTCCATGGGGAGGCCCTTTTCCAAGACATTACAGCCCTCAGGAGAAGCTTGACTTCATGGTTGAAGTGCTACCTCAACTTACATAGTGGATTGAGGATATTGAGGCTTATGAGTTGGACACAAGACAACCTTGTCAATGGGTAAGTCTACCACCTCCTAGATTTTCTTTTCCTCTTCCTCAATCTTTATCATTTCAATAGTGTCATGAGTCAAGCCCCTCACTTTCTGCCCCAAGTGTTGACTTCCCTTCCCCATCTCCTAGTCTTCCACCTCATCTTGATTCTTCTTCCCTTTTCCCTTCCAATAATTCATCCCCTCCAAACAAACAAGAAGTTCCACTCCCTCTCCACCAAAAACAATATCAAAACTGGTTGAACCCCAACCTGCCACTCCTCTTGCTTTCCCAAGTCCATTTTGGGAAGATACTCAAGAATCCAATCAAGGAGAATAGTAAGAAGGGGAGCCCAACAGAGAAGAAATGACAGAAAATATGAAGAGTTGGGCTACCAAATTTGAGTTTACAAAGATCCCCTTGATGGTTAAGCCAACATAGGAGGTAAAGGTTGAAGAGCCAATGGTGGCTAAGGATGAGTTTGCAGCAGAAGAAGAGAAAGAACAAGAGGAAGAAAATTAGTTTAGTCTGTTTATAGCACTTTGTCTAAAGAGGATGTTGATCTAACCCAAGTTGCACAAATAATCAAGAGAGAGGAAGAACAATCAGTTCCAAGTCCCATTGAAGAGGAGAATATGGGAGAGATCAAATCAGATTTGAATCAACTCAATGAAAAAAGCATCATTGAATATTTTTTGCTTTCATTTCAAGGGATCCTGATTTGATTGATGAACCCATGATGGAGGAGGACCATACAGTTTCATAGGCTCCAAGTGTGGAGCAGGCCACAAGAGAACCTTTAGTTCTTCCTCCCACTTCATCCCCTTCAAACTCTAATGTTGAAGAAGAGTTTGAGCTTTCAAACTTCATGTTTGAAGATGAGGGGGACCATGGTGAGAAAATTATAGATCCAGAGGACACCATGGAGGAGGTCAAACACATGCAGCAGGACAACAAGGAGGCAGATTGTCTGTCAGACTTGGAAGATTTCTTTGATGGAGAGGAGCCCATGGAGATCACATCATTTTCTCCTCCATCATCCACCTTCCAAGCACATGAGCCTGTTGCCATGAAGGAGAGTGTTCAAGGAAAACAACCTGCACTTCATGACAGCCCTCTGGAACCAAGGTTGGAGGATCATAGTCTTCCATGTTCTTCACAAGAGAAGGAAGGGAAAGAGCAAGAGGATGTCATCATCTCTCTCACACCATCCACCTAGGAAGGTCAGCAAGAAGACTCCATTTTTGGAGTTGAATTTCAGAGAAATGGGCACATCCAAAGGATCAGACCATGCCCAATCAGGTACTTGGCTTCATTGGAGCCAAGGGAGAAGCCAAAACCAGTCATGCCTACTTCAGGGCATGAGGATGAGTATCAAAGTACCAAGGGTCATCATCAACACCTCCAGGAGTCCAATGCCAATCAGCTTGAGGAGGTATTTTTGGTTGATGTTGATACCTTGATGATTTAGGTGGAGGACCAGCTTATTGTTATTTTCACTCATACAAGCAGTCATATTTAGTGTCAAATCATTTGCATTGCTGCCCCTCTTAAGAAAGGGAAGATACTTCTCCCTACTAGTTGCAGGATTTTTTTGAGTCCCTCTTCTCTCTGGTTAGTGTAGGAGTAGGTTTAGGTTTTCTTTCAGTAGAACAAGTGCTTGTGCACACTCTGCATGTCTCATTTGAGGCATGTATGATTTTTTTATCTTTGTACATAATTTTTGTTGTATTGCTCTAGAGGTGCATGAGGCCAGGCCCTTCAGTATTCATGACAGAAAGACCCATAGCTGTCTGTAACAGTTGCTAGTTCTAAAACGAAACAAATACAGAGCAACTAAAAATGGGTTTCGAGGCAGTCCATTTCCAAGGCAGGTTCAGGGTCACCAAGTGCAAATGGTCGGGCTCATAGATCAAAGAAAGGATCACTATCAGGCAATCATTCTTGAATTCATGCCCAGTGAATGCTTTAAGGCCACTGGTCTCTTCATCTAGTAGGAAAATGTCCCCGTGAGTCACCAAATTGTTATCCCAATTTTTTCCCCCAATAAAATTGATCAAACATGACCCCACAGAGAAGAAAACCTAAGGGTCAGCTCTATCCTGTGAGCTCACATTCAAATCCAATAGTCAGGTTACAGGTGGACTCAGAAATGGAGAAACCAGAGGCTCTCAAGAGAGAAGAGGGGAAAGGCTCAAAGTCTTTGAGCTTCACAAATGATTCAGAGCTGGCCCAAATTGGCTAAGTATGGAAGAACTAGTGAAAGCTGCCATGCATCAGCTCAGTGCATCTTCAAAGGTAAATCCAAAATTGGGTCTCCCAAATGAGCGTGAGGATTCCATGTGTCCCAGGTCTAAAAAGGGGATAGATATGGCCAATTAAATTAACTAAGTATAAGATTTCCGGTGGAATCCTCTATTTGTCTCGACAGTGCAACACCAAGGGTAGGTCCGAAGTGTGGAGACTCAAATGAGTGCCAACTCTCCACGTGTCTAGGGTCTAACAAAGTCAACAGAGGGAAACATAGTAGGCCCAAAAATCAACTAAGTATAGAAAACTAGTGGATGGCTCCACATATTGCATCAGCACAAATTCAAAGGAGTGACCCAAATCAAAGACTCAGATGAGCGTGGGCCTTCCACGTGTCCTAGGTCATAAAGGGTACATAATCAGCCGTTGAAAAGAAAAAATAGGGCAAAGGCCAACAGAAGGAGCTAAGTGTCAGGACAACGCTACTTCAAAAGTAAAATTGAGATTGGTTTCCAAATAAGCGCGAAGACTCCACATGTCCAGGGTCAGATGTATGGCCCTGCCAAGCAAAAGGGACTTAGCCAAATGCAAAGAAAAGAGCAAGCTAGCAGAAAGAGCCACGTGTCTCTTCGACACTCTTTCAAGAGGAAAATCTAGAGGTGGTCCACAAACATGTGCTAGCTTCTCATGTGTCTCATTTATGTAATTTCAAAGGCGTGCCCCAAAAGTTAGTTCCCAAATGAGTGTCAAGCCTCCACGTGTCTTAGGTGAGGCACAGTGTCTCTACCAGTAGGAGAGACTCAAGCAGAATAAAAAATACATAGGGGAGCTCATAGATTACATCACATGTCTTAATCTAATGTAATTTCAAGAGTGAATTCAAGGGGAAAAATCTCAAACGAGCACGGGGCTGTCACATGGCCCCTGTATGAACAGACCCTTGAATACTACAAATGGCCATATCTTTTGATTAGGAACTTAGATTTTGGTGGGAGAAGACTTTTTGGAAAGGTCTCAACATCCTCTACACTATGGAGGCCTTAAAATTTAATTTTAATAGGGCGAGGTGGGTGATAAGTAGGAAAACGTCTTGTAAGCTATTAATGAAGGATTCGATTGCTTCAACCACCTGGATTTGATTTTTTAATCCATCATTCTTCCTTCTTTAACACACCGAACAGACACAGAGAGGTGGAATTGATAGATTATGGGCAGATCCACAGTAGGCATTGAGGGATAGTGGTTGGGATTTTAAAGAAAGATTCAATGCTTCGCAAGGGTGGTTGGAACAGAGTTCAATTTTCCCTCTCTTTCTCTCTCATTCTTCTATATATTGTATAGGAGGGGCATATTCAAAGTTTGGTCATTTTTTCTCCTCTGTCCCCCTCTCTTTCTTCCTTAGGGTATAATGTAGAGTCTAAGCCTCTTCACATGGCTCTATAATGGAATTTTCTTGCCTCTTTCCCATTAATGATGTACCGTGTAACATTTTGGAGAAAAAAAATCTATTTCGTGATACATATTTCCATCCTTAGCTTATTTTGTTGTCTCTTCTTACCTCTCATCATTGCAAGGTATACTGTGTATACTCTGATGTTTGTTGCAGGTTCGGGGAGTTGTGCTTAATGGATTTTGACATGATGTTCCATGTGAAATCTATCTCTGGTCCGTGGTGCATTATGTCCACCCTCTCCTCTGCTCACCTCTCTCCACTTCAGGAAATTGGATATGTGATTCAACCACTTCCTTTTCTAGTGTATCACCACTTAGTGTAGGCTCTTTCACCCTCTCTCTCTCTCTCTCTCCCCTTGGAATGGTTAGATTAGGATAGAATAGGTTCTACCTGCACTGGAGTAGCTTGTGGTAGGTAGATTAGGAAGCAAGAACTAACTTTCTCCAGAGGTCCATCTCAAGTTTTGCAAGTCCCACAACTTGAGAGATGGTCCCATGTTGTGCAATCACATCGAATTCCCCACTTCACACCCAGGCCATTCAGGGGTGCTGTGATTCTGCACTAACAAGAGTCCATCTGTATATCATGTAAAAAGTCACTAACACCATAATAGATGATTTTTTTAGATGTCATGTCTTCATTGGAAATTCCCACATCATTAGAAAATCTCTCATAGCTTACCTCTATACCCCTCTCAATAGCTACAGCCTTGGAAATTTGAAGGGTTTATGAAGCTGCACTTCTTATCGAAGGTATTCTATCAAATCTAGATATCTCCATATTTGTAATAACAATGAGAATTTATGAAGCTAAAACGTTAGATTCCATAGATTTCAACAAAGTATTGATCATCTATAGGGAAAGTAGTCATTGCTTCCAATTCCCAATGTCAAGGATATCAGCTGCTGCGTTAAGTAGATACCTTCCATAGGGTTCAAGAATTAGAATATTATCCTTAGCTAGAGAACAACACAACTTCATGTGATCAATCGTTTAGGTTCCTTTTTCCTCCAAGGCCCCTGAAACTCTCAAAAAGTCCTCATTAACAATAGCCTCCAGTGTAAATTTCCATACCTCTGTGTTCACCAAAGCTTGCAAAAACATTATTTCTCCTTCTTCAAGAGATTGTGCATTCCCTAAGAGAAATTCAAGTAGAGGATTCACTAAATCTCGAATTACACATTCTCTTTTCCTTTCACAGAAGCTAGGTTCAATTGTATACCTAGCCAAAGCCAAAAGCACCTTTAAACAAGCCTGTTGTAGGTCTAATGAGCTTAATACATATACAAATTATAATCAATCAAATTTTCAAACATTTTACACATCTACAAAAAAAGGGTAGTTACACATATTGTAACAGTGCCCCCTGTTATTAATAATGTAACAATATTACAGATATAAACAATTTTACAGACAATACCAAAAGCCGATCCAACTCAATTTTGTTTCAATAATCATAATCATAATCAAAGTGAAAATGTAGAGGACAAAACCCCTCATCTTATATGTTCATACAAAATTTATTTACTAAATTATACACAGTGCCATGAATGAATGAATGAAAAGGGCACAATTTTGTTTCCCCACAAAAAAATAAATCTATAGCCAAAAAATTAGAAGAAAACTCGCGTCTTGAAAATTTATCAGTAGGCTATTTGATGAATGGACTTGTTATCCAAAATAACTCCCCTAGTTATTTTGGTAACATATATCTCCATTTTGGCTTTGAAGTTCCTTTTTGTAGGTTGTGCTCATTTTAGTTGTCCTCTTGGCTCAATTCCTTGGTTGTAATTCCTCACATGCTTATGCACGTTCCTCCTTTCTACGCCTTGCATCTTTCCTTCCTTTCCCTCTATCTGTCCCATTTTCCCTACCACCCACTCTCTGTGCATTCTCCTTCCTCCCAATAACTCATGAATCATGTGTGTGTGCCTTCGACTTGCTTTCAAATATTTGGCTAAGTCCCTTACGCATTCCCCGCGTCCCTTTCCTTTCTTATTGTCGCATATCATTATTTCGATGTTCACACCCTACTTGCATATTTTCCCCCTAAAAATATGTATCTATTTCTGCCACGCATGTTATTTTTGCATGCCCTTTCTCTGCTTTCCTTCCCCGCCTCTCTCTTTCACTTGCTCCTTCGCGCATTCCTCTGTACCAGTTACTGTGCGACGTGGCATATGTCATACATTCAGTGAGCTACACGCAACCAATCAAAGAGTGCCAGATGGGTGCTGAATCTCTACAATGAACCACTATGTGAAATGTGGCAAAATGACAAAACATTTATATAATTGGTCACCCTTCAGCTATTCTACGCACACCAGGTGTCATTCCGTGTCAAAATGACATGTAGACATCAAAACATCATAACTTTTGCTACAGGGCTTGTATTAGGGTGAATTTTGTCTTATTCAAAATATGTTGATGTGGGCTACAATACAGAGCATTCAAATTTAAATGTTGGTAGGATTGGATAGGTGAGAAATAGGGAAACAATTTTCAACCATTAATGGAAATTCAACCACTATATTTTTTTATAGATCTTTTCTCCTTCCTTCTTCCACAAGCTAGATCAGACATGTGGAGGCATATTTGTCAACTCTATAGGAATATTTGTAAGAATTCAATGTTGTTTTTCGTGGTTGAAATTCAAAATCTTAAATCCCTCCTCTTTCTTCCTCTTATCTTCATTCTTCTATAAATGTAATAGCATTGCTCATTGAAAAGGGTTGGATTCTTTCAATTTGCAAGTGCATTACTTAGGTGTTGCCTTGCATTTTGTGTTACAGACCTTTGGATCTGGTTCTCTACATGTGAATACTCATCTCTTCTACCATTGTAATCGATTGTGCATCTTTGGAAGTAATAGAAGTTGTTTTATGGCTACTATCTGCCTTAACTCATTTTATTGCATCTGCTTGATTTTGTTTTCACGTTGCTAGCTTATTGTGCATCCTCGCATCTTTTAAAGGTTATCTTTTCATTGTGTCACATGAGAATGAAAGTTCAAGTTTTTTTTATCTTTTGGTACGCGTCTCTACCCTCCCTATCTACAGTTTCATCATTTTCACTAAAATCTGGTCCTATTCATCCCCTTTCTTTCTAGTGTTATCACCTCCCTTAGATTAGTTTTCCCTTTCCACATATCCTTCTATCCCTAGTTTTTTGGCATCATTAATTTAGGATTCATCTTCAGCATTAGGATTAGATATAGCAATAGAATTAGGTAGAGGAACGATCCTTCTTTGAAGGTCTCTCTCAAGTGTGCAAGGTCCCACAACTTGGAGATAGTCTCATTGGTACCTCAACGACTCAATTCAACCTGATCTGAGACGAGTGCAATTTTGAGCTACAACAGTTTCTGGCACACCTGGTGGGACCAACATTAAAATCTTATATTTCATCATTACTAAGTTTTTATGTGTGACTTAGTGATTTCCAGCCTTTGGAGGCTTGCTTCAACACATCTATCAACTCCTAACACTCATATCTATTATTTTTAGCATTCCACGCACCTTTCATGAGAAGGATACATACGAGACAAATCACAATAGCTGAATAATTGTTTGAGTACCTCCAACTATCTCCAAGAAGAACACATAGCATAAATATCGTACGTGCATCTCTATCTCTAGGGTGCCACATGCTCTCTAGTCATCCTCTTGGTAGACCAGTGCGCGTTACCATGGCAGCCCCGCTACCTCCAAGAAACTTCGCCAACTTCACTGGTGGAAGTCCTCTCATTTTGAATATGCAACATGATATTCTAGTAGCCATGCTCAAAAGTATTCCATACTACACCAGTGAAAATCAAGTCACCCTTGTTAAGCATATCCAAGATATAACCAATATATGCTCTGTCTATTTAATCACACATGATGATGTAGCAATAAGGGTCCTCACGGCTTCGGTCAAGGGAAAATCAATCTAGTGGTACAAAATCCTGAGACCTGCATCTATTCCCATCTAGGATGAACTTGGAACAGCTCTTTGTAACTACTTTAACAACAAGTAAGATCACTCATCTTTGGTGTAGCAACTGATAACAACAAAAAGAGTGCCCAATAAGCAGATGACTGATTTTAATATCATGTTTCAGACGACTTGGGACAGAATCCATCAAGTGGTAAGACCTATAGCCCAACATGCTTTCCTAAATTATCTAAGGGCTTTGAATAGTGATATCTCAGTCATGATTCAGTCCATGGGGGTAGAACTTTACCTGTTGCTTATAATATTGCAGTAAGGGCGTAGAACAGTCTCATGTAGGTGGGAAAGTTAGCTCCTAGAACAATCGTGCCCTTATTCCCAAAAATTTCTCCCACACCCCATCCTTTGGTTGCTACTATTCCCATGCAGAGAATGCAACCCGTTCCATCCACATCTTATTTTCTCATGTAGGAGAAATAAGATGAAGAGATTAAGGCCCTGATTAGGAACTTATCTAATAAATTCATATCTTTAGAGAAGAAGTATGCACAAGCCTTGAGAAATAGTTCTAATCAAGGGTACAATCAAAACCATCATCCCTACATAAATCAGTATGGAAATCAGAGATATGGGGAGAACCAACAAAACAATAGATGACTTACTAATGCACTCCTCCCATTGAAAGCAGTTCCTCCTGCACAACCTATTCCAACGTCCAGCACAAGTCAAGTACTAGTTCCAGTACAAAACAATCTGGCACAAGACTAAGAATGGTATTTTCTTTGCAATATGCCTCATAGTCAGAATCAATGCACCAATGCCACACACGTGCAAGATTATATGATCCAAGCCGCTTCAAGTTGTGAGCCTTCCACCAGTGAAGACTTATATTGGTAAAAAGTAAATAACTACCAATCTTCATAGAACATTAAAATTTAAGATATTTCCAAACTTAGTGTCTTCCTTGTGGTCATGTTGTACCAACAAGTTGTGTTGTTAAACTACATGTGTTATTATTTACTTTATTTCTTAGGTATGCTTTGAGCTTCGGTGTCGTCTTGCATCAAGGATGACGCTCTTATAAAAGGATGGAGCTGTAGTTCCCCCTCCTAATTAGTTGTTAACCACTGGAAAAATATTAAAATAATTAAGTGAGATGTGATTTGATAGTCAAGTGTTGGAAGGGAGAAAGTCAGGGGTTGGGGATCAAGGAATATGATGGAAAGTGACACATCCTAAACACATTTTCAAATTTATCATTTCCTTGCATATTTTAATTCAAGCACATTATTTGAGAACTAGATACGTTAAGCACCATGAAACCAATGTTAATGTTGCAGATTTAGCAGTAATTGGATAGTTCTAGTGACAAAGAGTTATATAATCTTATCAGTAAATAAACAAAATTACAAGGAAAATTATGCTAAGTAATTCCATCACTATTAGCCATCCTTAAATTAGTACCATGATGGGTTAAATCAGTCATGTTATGGAATAAACAAGTCTTACATGTAGAGATAAATCAGTAGCCGAATATATCATCATTTTAATTTATAAAAATTGATGGATCTGAATCTGTAGTTGTATCGCATGCGTGTTTAATGTATCTAAAAGAGGAGGAAACATTTTTTTCCATTGTTTTATTTGTAGTATGAAAAATTGAAGAAGAATATTGAAGCTGAGGGGAGGTGCTTCATGCAGGAAATGTTTAGTTATATTGTTCTTTGCTTCTTCTGCTTCTATGCACTTGTGTTATGTGCATTGTAACCATTTTAGAATCATTCTCAAGGTATATTACGGCTACCACTTTGTTACCTTCCGTTTATCTGTTATTTTGGATGGTTGTTATACTAATTAATACATTGGAAGTTCCCCTTTTCCTATTCTTCCATGTATTGATCTGCAAGATTTTTCTCTTCCACCTTCCTTGTCTCAAAATAAGAGCTTTAGAATAGGGCATGGATATCCATTGTAGCATAATGGAAAGGGGTTTTTGTCAGATGTTGTATTTGCATGTGCCTTGTTTGACATGAATGAAAAATATGGGAGCATTCACATGGCATGTGAACTGTTTGACTGAGTTCCCCAAAGAAATGGATTTCATGGAATGCATTGATCGTAGGGTATGCACAATGTGTTTCTTAAAAGGCCTCAAAGGAATTCAAGCAAGTGCCTTTGGCATTTGCTAGCATATTCTTCCAGCCTATTTTCATTAATAAATGAAAGCACCCCCGAATGTCCATATTTTTAGATGGGGCATTCAGTGTAATTTTGTAACATTGGATCATCTTTCAAGCTGTGGGACTTGCGGGATTGAGATGAACCTCTAGAAAAGGTTGGTTCCTACTCCTAAACTACCTACCACAAGCTACTCTCAGTGTAGGAAAAACTATCTAATCCTAATCTAACCTTCCAAGGGACCAAGAGAGAGAGTGCATGAAAATAAAGCCTACACTAACAATGGTGATACACCAAAAAAAGAGGTTGTCGATCACAATCCCAATTTCCTGAAGTGGAGAGAGGTGAGAAATGGACAAGATGTATCCAAGACCAAATATAAAGTCACACATAACACCACTTCAAACCCACTAAAAATAGCTTCAAAAACCTATAATAGACATTAAGAGAATGCACAGTATACCCTGCAATGGAGAGAGGCAAGAGGATACAATAAGACATGCAACAGATGGAAAAAATACATCACAAGACATATTTTATTGCTCTATGAGTACGCACAATACATCATTAGTGGGCAAGAGGAAATAAAATTCCATTATAAAGCAAAGAGAGGAGGCTTAAGCTTCACATTCAAACATAGCAGAGAAGAAAGAGAGGGGGGTAGGAGAGAAAAATTACCAACTCTCCTTTACAAATCAGCCCAAAATTACAATTTCTAGATTTTTAGAAGAGAAAGAGAGTGAAATACTATATTTTTCATTTCAACCACTTGCAAGGTGTCATAAATGTGCCTAGGTGATTATACCTGACCTACAGAAGGAACACCATATTGTCCCATGACTTGCAGCAGTGGAATATGTCTTCCCATGCTTCTTAATTGCACTCCCAACCACCAATAAAATCATTATTCTAAACCTAGCCCATTTTCCTCAAAATTATCCATCAAATTTGCATCAATTCCTAATTTTCTTTATTGTTCTGCATCAGGATCAGGTTCGTGGTTCCAACAACACCAATTTTGTGAAAAACTGTTGAGGATTGCTCTAGTTATGGTCCTCTAAGTGCAGAATGCTTGTTTGAGTTGCATAGGTTTACTTGCTCTACGGGACTGGAAATTAAAATCTGGTAGTTGGGTATCATCATTTTTAATATTTTTCCCTCCTCTTTAATTTTTTCTCATCATTTAATTAGATGATGGAATTTAAATACTTGGGGGCCACCATTGATTTTATTTCTTACTTAGCTTGAGTAAAAAGAAAGGAAGAAAATTCAATATTTTAATGTTTATGCCTTGCCAACTTGGCCAGCTCGGCCGAGCTTGCTCTCCCTTCTTATCACCAATCCTGAATTACCATTTATTTCATTTCCTTATTTTTCAATCTTTTATATATGCCACTGAGATGTCTTGTGACCTTTCATTGACTTGTCGTCAATCCACCTCTAACACTATGTATTGAACCATATATTTCATGTTGTCACATCAATTTCTTACCCACAAAACTTTGCCACATTACACCTTTTCAATTTGATATGTTGAGCTCTCACCCTGATGCACCATAATTCCAACATTATTTCTTCCTCCACCGTTTTGAGTTTTGGGTCGTATCGTGTCACGAGGAACTCGGTTCTCACTTACCCATTTGAACTAGATGCGACTTGGGCTCTCGATTCCCGATCCACCCACAACGGCTCTCCTAGTTCCATGCTTCACCAAATCAGAAAACTCGGGCCCTCCTATGACCTCCATGCTTGCATAGGGTTACCATGGTCTAGCTCGGACCTGCAATGAACTCTTGGCTTGTGCTAGATTGCTTTAGCCATTTCGGCCTTTGGATACCTTCATGTCCCAATCCCATCTAGGTCGTTTGGGCTGTTAACTCCCACAATCCCTGCATCGGTCTACTGTGGGTGAATCAGGCTTTAGGCGCACTCATGTCCCAGACCATCTAGGATTTTTTTATCTATCATACCTATAATTTGACCCCCCAAAGGCTGTTGACAGACCCATTTATCCACACTCCTTTATTAGGTAAAGTCAGGCTTGGGAGGCACAATTGTTCCGCATGCCACGAGGGTTGTCTTTACCCAAAATACCCACATAGTGCCTCACCCATGTTTAATAAGTGATTTTAGGTTTCTTATTCCTGCAGTGCATAATTTCAACCTAGACATTTGGGAAACAAATCTTTGCCATCTTCGCACTATGTCATGAACTTGGACTTAGCTCGTCGCTTCCAATAGCTCACCGAATCATGTTCTAATTCACCGAAAGTAAACCTCTCTCCAATTATTCATAGGATTGATCGAACTATGAAGGCTCACCTAGGTTCTTGGTCATTGTTGAATTGAAGATCATTTTGGAAACCTTCTCTCAATGCTATTATTTAACTGTCATGATTTCCACTAAACTAACTCTCTATGAATTCTATTCCTTACAATACCTTGGGGGTGTTTATCTATCATCCAGTATGCTTACATAGTTAGATTGGCTCATCACTTCTAACAGTTCACTCATAATGAACTGACTCAAATTTCATTTTCCTTAGCTTTCCTTGGGACTTGTCCACAACTCGACTCTTTATTAGAACAGATCACTCCATTTATGGTTCCGGCCCTCCATGTGCGTGGTCATCTAGCCTTACCTGAGCTCAATGATCTTGAAATCGACTCACCCAAATCTAGTTGGCTTGGAAACCACTTCACATAGCTCGATGCTCAAAACATAGCTCAATCCATTCCATATATCTCAGTCTTTGAATGCAGCTTGCTTATGAGCTCGATGAGATGGACCTAGAAATAGGAGCCACTACCTTAAAACCCACACCCTTCTTGAAGACTTTATGTCATTTCTTAAAATTTTCAGCTATACCAAGGCTAGGTGGAAATTTTGAAGGTATCCTAGAGCTGTACATTGGATATGGTCATTTTTTGCTAGTGAGTCTCATCATCTGTTCCTCCTAATTGAGTGAAACCTTGAACTTAAGCAAGTCTAGAAAGAGGAAAATTCCTCTTATGAATTTTCAAACTTCTTAAAGACCCAAATGATGACCTTAATATGAAAATTTTCCTATAAGCTTCAATCTGGATGTGAGGGTTCCTCAATGCAATATTTCCCTATTATCCAGTTTAACCCGGGGGTAAAATTGGATAATAATTTGGTGACTCGTTGGACCATTTACCAGCTAAATGGAGTATGACCCGCCGCCTGGAGCTTCCATTGGGCATGGAGTATGCATGATCAACATAGACTGATTTGAACTCTGAAAAATTTCACTCTTGAATACTTGGGATGTCACTACCTGCCTTATGGGACTGCCTTCCGCTACCCACATTCTTAACTTCTATAAGAAAATATTGAAATCAAGATTTGTGAGAGTAGAAAATTGTTTTAAGCATAAGTTCTGCTCATTCCCATAGCTGCAGTCTTTGGAGGTTAAAGGATCATCATTTTTTAGTTTGTACATCATGGAACTCTATTAAGTTCCTCTTTCTTTATTCTTATAAAAGTTCCATTATTTTCAACAGGATGCTTTGACTAGAGTTGATTTATGACTAGGGTTGTCGGCTGATCATTGATTACTTGCATGGGTATAAAGAGCTTGTTGCATTTTTCCTTTGAGAGAATCAAAAAAATATCCTCTTTGATGGATTTTAGTTGTT
Organism: Taxus chinensis; assembly: GCA_019776745.2. Taxonomy (NCBI): domain Eukaryota; kingdom Viridiplantae; phylum Streptophyta; class Pinopsida; order Cupressales; family Taxaceae; genus Taxus; species Taxus chinensis. The sequence continues at coordinate 67,249,933 of CM034148.1, read as the reverse complement.
TTGCATTTGTTTTGATTTTAAGTTTGTAGCTGTTACAAGTAACTATGATATTCTCACTGCAACAATTGAAAGCTTGACGCACTGTATTGTCTAGATCAACACAGACAAAGCTATGTACAAAAGATAAAATCATACATGCCTTAAGTAAGAAATGCTGAGTGTGCACAAGTACATCTTCTCCTGAAAACTAACCTAATCCTACCCTACACTAACCGGTGAAATGGGTAACTTAAAACAAAACCTAAAACTGGTAATGCAAATTAGCTTCCCTTTCTCACAACTTGTAGCCATGTGGATGATTTGGTACTATGCATAGCTAAGATTAGGAGTGAGATATTGGCTGTAAATTGTTTCCCGACTCCCTCCTTGAAGGTGTCAACTTGAAATAAAAAAAATACCTCTTCAATCTTCTACTCACTTGGTTCCAAGAGGTATTGTTTTTGTTCCTTGGTACTTTGAGGCTCTCCCTCATGCTTAGAAGTAACCATGACTAGTTTTGGCTCCTTTATTGGCTCCAATGAATCAAAGTATGTGATAGGGTATGATATGCTCCCACTACTTTGAAGCGTAACTCCAAAAATGGAGTCTTCTTGTAGACCTTCTTGAAAAGAAGGATTGTCTATAGCTTGATCTTCTTCCTCTTACACATCTGTAGATAATTGATGCCCCCTTTAGATGAATGGTGAGAGAGAGATGAAACCTCTATTCTCTTTTCCTTCTTCCATGGTAACATGGAACTCCTCTATAATCTACAATTCACTATTATTGATCACAGTATCCAATGAAGTCACTTTTGTATTTTTGCAATTAGCTACAACACATTGTTGGCTCAGGAGTTCCTTTGTTGTCGTTCGAAGACCAAATTACTCTTGAATGGACTCCTCTTCTAGTATGAAATTTGAAAGGTCAAATTCTTTAGTAGGCTGATCTAGAGGACTGTTATGGGTAGCAAGGTATTCTTGAAAGTTCTCCTCTGCCACAAATCTATCAACTAAATCAGATTTTTCAAATGAAAGAAAGAAGTTTTCAATGATGTTTTCTTCATCAAGTATTCCTAAATATAATTTGGTTTCCTCCAGCTTCTCTTCATCAATGGAAGTTAGAGCAGATTGTTCCTTTCTTTCCTCTTTTTATTTTACAATAGTTTCGTGATAAAAAACCTCCAAAAGAATGGTGCCAATGTGAACACTGCATTCTAAGTAAACAGATTGTTGGTCATTATTTTCTTCTTCTCTTTTCTCCATTTTTGTTAAAAAAATTAGTATCTTCCGCCACTTGTTCTTCAATTTTAGCCTCCTCCTCAGGCTTCACCATCAAGGGAATTTTTTCAATTCCAAACCTAAGAGCCCATCTTTTCATATCCTGTTTCATTTTTGTTGACTAGACTCTTCCTTTTGTTTCCCTTGGTTGGCTATCTGATTGTTTTCTCCCCAAAATGAACTTAGGACAAGAAGAGGAGGGATGGGTTGGGCCCCAATACGTTTTTCAATTGCTTATGGTGGTGGAGGAGGTAGAACTTATTGTTTGTTTGGAGGGTATACCTATTTGAAGGGGAAAAGGGAAAAAGAACTCAGACTAGAAAGTGGAGAAGTGAATTCAACACTTGAGGCAACAAAAAAGAAGTTTGAGAATTGAGGTTTTGACTGAGATATTGGTAATGTAGCACTTTTCCATTGACAAGAATGGTTTACATATTGTTTATAGACCTCAATAATATTAATCCATGCCTCAAGGTGGGGCACCATTTCAACCATGTCATTAAGTTTCTCCTATGAGCTATGATAACCTTGAAAACAAGAAAACCATGGACAAGGTAACTTGAATCTAATCCTAAGTGCCTTTTCTTGAGCTGTAGCCATTGTTTGCACCAATTTAGCCTCCAAATTTTGAATTTTCAATTGCAACTCTTCATCGTCAGGTGTAGGATGTCCTCTGTAGTTTGCATACTCTAGCTCTCCAACAACTGCATAGTCTGGTATGTAACTAAATTGGTCTGCATATTTCTCTTGTTCATATGGGTATGCAAATTGTTGATCATCATCATGATATGATTATGAAGGAGGTTGATATTAACTTGAGAATGAACTTTGCATGTCTGGAGGTGGGCATGGGTTGTATGGTAGTTGTTGTGCATGTCAATTCCATTGAGGAAATGAAGCCATGATCACACAACTTCATGAATGGAAGAAAATGAAAAGATGTGGAAAGAAAGATGAATGAAAAAATGGATGAAAATTGATGGGAAAAGGTCTGTAATATTAGAGATGGGTTATTGACCAGATGGAGTCATTAAATGTGTTTATGAGTGCTTCCCAAAGCTGAAATTTTCAATAAGAACACACCAACCTGTTGAAATGGAGTTTTCTCCAAATATTGAAATGCACACCTATAAATGGTCTTCAATTCAAATATGTAGTAGAACACCCTCGAAAGATGAAACTCTAACTTCTTTGAGGTGTCCCACCAGGCGTGACATAACTATTATCAAGAAGTGGAGGTAACATGATGGCTGAAATTTATTGCAATGGAACAGTAGTTAAAGTATAGAACTTTGAATATTTAATGTCACACCGGATTTAAGATTAGGACTCAAATTTTGTCCCACCAGCTGTGCAAGAACAATTATCAAGTAGTGGAGGTAGCACAGTGGTTGAAATTTGTTGTAATGGAGCACTAGATAAAGTATATAACTTTGAATGTGAATATCTTACCGGCTTTAAGATTATAACTCAAAGTTTTTCCCATCAGGCGTGCCAGAACTATTATAATGAAATTACAACAACCCCAAATGGCCAAATTTTGGATAGGTCATGCAGTGTAATTTGCGTAACATTGGATCATCTCCTAAGTTGCGGGACTTGTGGGCTTGAGATGAACCTCCATAGAAGGTTGGTTCCTTATCCTAAACTACCTGCCACAAGTTATTCTTAGTGTAAGAAAAACTATCTAATCCTAATCTAACCTTACAAGGGACCAAGGAGAAAGAGTGCATGGAAATAAATCCTACACTAACAGTGGTGATACACTAGAAAAGGAGGTTGTTGATCACAATCCCAACTACCTGAAGTAGAGAGAGGTGAGAAATGGAGAGGATGGACAAGATGCATTACAGACCTAAGATAAAGTCACACAGAACACCACTTCTAACTCACTAAACACAACTTCCAAAACCTACAATACACAATAAGAGAATGCACAGTATACCTTGTAATGGAGAGAGGTAAGAGAAGATAATAACACATGCAACGAATGGACAAAATACATCACAAGACATATTTTATTGCTCCATGAGTATGCATAGTACATCATTAGTGGGTAAGAGGCAAGAAAATTTCATTACAAAGAAAAGGGAGGAGGCTTAAGCTTCACATTCAACCCTAGCAGAGAAGAAATAGAGAGGGGAAGGAGAGAAAAATGACCAACTCTCCTTTATAAATGAGCCCAAAATTACAATTTATAGATTTTTAGAAGAGAGAGAAAGTGCAATCAAGAAAATTTTCTTTTTAGCCACTTATAATGTGTCATCAATGTGCCCAAATGATGATACCTAACCTACAGAAGGAACCCCATACTTTCCCATGACTTGCAGCAATGGAAAATGTCTTCTCATGCTTCTTAATTGCTCTCCCAACCACTAATAAAATCAATATTTTGAACCTGGCCAATTTTCCTTGAAATTCTCCATCAAATTTACATCAATTCCTAAATTTCTTGGTTTCTATGTATTGGTCTCAGAGTCACGGTTCTAGTGACACCAATTTTTTAAAAATCCGTTGAGGATTTCTCTATTTATGGTCCTCTGAGTACATGTTGCTAGTTTGAGTTGCATAGGTTTGCTTGCTCTACGGGACTGACAATTAAAATCTAGTTGTTGGGAATACTCATTTTTAATATTTTTCCATCCTCTTTAATGTTTTCTCATCATTTAATTAAATCAGGATATTTAAATACTTGGGGGATTTTATCTCTTACCTAGCTTGAGTAAAAAAATGGAATAAAATTCAATATTTTAATGTTATTGCCTTACCAACATGGCCAGCTCGGTCGAGCTAGCTCTCCCTTCTTACCACTAAGCCTGCATTACCATTTATTATATTTCCTTAGTTTTCAAGCTTTTATATATGCCACCGAGCTATCTTGTGACCTTTCATTTACTTGTCGTCATTCCACCTCTAATACTATGCATTGAACCATATATTTCACGGTATCACATTGATTTCTTACCCACCAAGCTTTGCAACGTTACGCCTTTTCAATCTGATACACTAAGCTCTCCTCCTGATGCACCATCATACCAAAATTATTTCTTCCTACATCGTTTTGATTTTTAGTTTGTATCGTATCATGGGGAACTCAGTTCTAGCAGGCCCATTTGAACTAGATGCAACTTGGGCTCCTGATCCCCGATCCACCCATAACGACTCTCCTAGCTCCATGCTTCACCAAATTGGCCAACTCAAGCCCTCTTACGACCTTCGTGCCTACATATCACTCCCATGGTTTGGCTTAGACCCACAATGAACTCATGGCCCACGCTAGACTACTTCGGCCATTTTGGCCTTTGGATGCCTTCACGCCCCAATCCCATCTGGGCCGCTCGGGTCGTTAACTCCTGCAATCCCCGCATCAGTATACTGCGGGTGAATCAGGCTTCAGTTACACTCGTGTGCTAGGCCATATGGGAAATTTTTATCCACCATACCCGTAAGTTGACTCCCTCAAGGCTATTGACTGGGGCTTTAATCTGCACTCCTTTATTCAGAAAAATTGGGCTTAGGAGGCATAATTGTTTCGTAGGCCATGAGGGTCGTCTTTACCTAACATACCCACATAGCACCTCACCCATGGGACCCAAATATTTGTCGTCTCTGCACTATGCCATGAACTTGGAGTCAACTCGTCGCTTCCAATAGCTCACCGACTCAAGTTCTAATTCTCTGAAAGTAAGCCTCTCTCCAACTATTCACTGGTTCACTCGAACTATGAAGGCTTGCCTGGGTTCTTGGGCATTTTTGAATTGAATCTAGTTTTGACAACCTTGTCTTAATGTTATGGTTTGAGCATCATGATTTCTAGTAAACCAACTCTCCGTGAATTCTATTCCTTGCAATATCTTGGGGGTGTTTATCTATCAACCAATCTACTTACACAGTTAGCTCGACTCGTCACTTTTAACAGTTCCCTCACTGTAATGAATTGAATCGGATTTTGTGTTTCTTAGCTCGTCATGGGACTCATTCACAACTTGGCTCTTTATTAGAATAACTCGCTCCATTTATGGTTCAGGCCCTCCATGTGCATGGTCATTTAGCCTTGCTTGAGCTTGATGATCTTGAAATAAACTCGCCCAAATATGGTTGGCTTTGGACCACTTCACACCTTGAAATTCATCCCATATAGTCCAGTGTTTGAAATCATCTCGCGTATGAGCTCGATGAATTAGACCTCGAACTGGGAGCCACTACCTTGAAATCCACACCCTTCTTGAACACTTAATGTCATTTCGTGAATTGTTCAGCTATACCAAGGCTAGGTGGAAAGTATGAAGGTGTCCCAGAGCTATACATTAGATATGGTCATTTTTTACTAATGAGTCTCATCATCTGTTCCTCCTAATTGAGTGAAGCCTTGAACTTAAGAAATACCAGGAAGAGGAAAATTCCTCTTGTGAATTTTCAACCTTCTTAAAGACCCAGATGATGCTCTTAATACTAAATTTTTCCTGTAAGCTTCGAGCTGGATGTGAGGGTTCCTCAATGCAAGCCTACCATGTTATCTAATTTCAACCAGGGCGTGAAATTGGATAACAATTTGGTGACTCGAGGGACCATTTTCCTGCTAAATGGAGTATGACCCGCTTCCTAGAGCTTCCATTGGGCATGGAGTCTATATGATCAACATAGGTTGATTTGAACTCTGAAAACTTTGAATCTGGAATACTTGAAATGTTAGTGCTAGCTTTTTGGGACTGCCTTCCGCTGCCCGCATTCTCAACTTTTATAAGAAAATCTTGAAATCAAGATTTCTGAGAGTAGAAAATTGTTTTAAATTTGAATTCCACTCATTTCTGCAACTGCAGTCTGTGGAGGTTGAAGAATGATCATTTTTCAATTTGGATATCATGGAACTCTATTAATTTCCTCTTTCTTTCTTCTTCTAAATGTTCCATTATTTTCAACAAGCTACTTTTACTAGAGCTTATTTTTTGTCTTGGATACCAATTGATCATTGATTTCTTACATGGACATAGGGATCCTGCTACAGTTGTCCTCGGAGAGAATCACAAAAATCTCCTCTTCGATGGATTTTAGTTTTTTTTCATTTGTTTTTATTTCGAGTTTACAACTATTACAAGCAACTATGATCTTCTCAATGCAACAATTGAAATCTAAATGCATTGTACTGTCTAGATCAACACAGAAAAAAACTATGCACAAAAGATAAAATCATACATGCCTTAAGTAAGACATCTAGATTGTGCAAAAACACTTCTTCTAAGAAAAAAACTACTCCTACCCTACACTAACCCATGAAATGGGCAACTTAAAACAAAACCTGAAACTGGTAATGCAAAGTAGTTTCCCTTTCTCACAACTTGTAGAACTATGGATGATTTGGTACTACACACAACTGAGATTAGGAGTGAGAGATTCGATGAAAATTATTTCTCCACTCCATCCATCAAGGTGTCAACTTGAAACAAAACAAATACCTCTTCAATTTTCTTCTCACTTGGTTCCAAGAGGTATTGTTGTTGATCCTTAGTACTTTGAGGTTCTCCCACATGCTTAGAAGTAAACATGACTATTTGTAGCTCCTCTCTTGGCTCCAATGAAGCCAAGTACCTGATATGATACAATCTAGTCCTTCAAATGTACCCACTACTTTGAAACCTAAATCCAAAAATGGATTCTTGCAGTAGACCTTCTTGAAAAGGGGGATTATCTAGAGCTTGATCTTCTTCCTCTTACAAATCTATAGACAAATGATGCCCCTTTGGATGAATGGTGAGAGAGAGATGACAAATTTATGCTCTTTTCCTTCTTCATTGACAATATGGAAATCCTCTACAATTTGTAGTTCACTATTATTGATTGCAACATGTAATGAAGTCACTTTTGCATTTTTGCAATTAGCTAAAACACATTGTTGGCTCGGGAGCTCCTCTATTGTTGCTTGAAGACTGCATTGTTGTTGAATGGCCTCTTCCTCTAGTATAAAATTTGATAGGTCAAATTCTTCAATAGGCTACTCTAGAGGAGTGTTATGGGCACCAAGGTCTTCTTGAAAGTTCTCCTCCTCCATGCATTCATCAAGTAAATCATATTTTTCAAATGAAAGCAAGAAATTTTCAATGATGTTTTCTTCATCAAGTATTCCTAAATATAATTTGGTTTCCTCCATTTCCCCCACTTCAATGGAACTTGGAGCTGATTGTTATTTTCTTACCTCTGTTGATTTTGTAATAGGTGTTTTATTAACAACCTTCAAAAGAATGGTGCCAATGTGAACACTACATTTTGAGTAAACAGATTGTTGATCATCAATTTATTCTTCTCTTTGCTCCACTATTGTTACAAAATCAGCATCTTCCACAACTTGTTCTTCAATTTTGGCCTCCTCCTCAAGCTTCACCATCAAGGGAATTTTTTCAATTCCAAACCTAAGAGCCCATATTTTTATATTCTTTGTCATTTCTTGTTGACTGGTATCTTACTTTTTTTCCCTTGGCTGGCTATCTGACTATTTTCTCCCCAAGATGAACTTGAGATAGCAAGAGGAGGGATGGGTTGGGCCCCAACAGTGTTTGCAATTTCTTGTGGTGGTGGAGGTGGTAGAAATTATTTTTTATTTGGAGGGGATGTTTTTTTGGAAGGGAAAGGGGTAGAAGAAATAAGACTAGAAAGTGGAGAAGTGACCTCAACATTCAGGGCAACAGACAAGAAGTTTGGGAATTAAGGTTCTGATTGAGATATTGGCAATGTAGCACTTTTCCATTGATAAGAATGGTTTACCTTTTGTTCATAGACCTCATTATAATTAATCCATGCCTCACAGTGGGGAACCATTTAAACCATGCCATTAAGTTTTTCCTGTGAGCTTTGATAACATGGAAAAGGAGAAAACCATGGACAAGTTACCATGAATCCAATCCTGAGTGCCTTTGTTTGAGCTACAGCCCTTGTCTACACCAATTTTTCCTCCCAATTTTGCACTTTCAACTGCAACTCTTCATCATCAAGTGTAGGATATCCTCCATAGCTTGAATACTCCAACTCTCCAATAGGTGTATAGTCTGGTATTTAACCAAATTGGTCTTCATATTGCTCTTGTTCATATGGGTATGCACACTAGTGATCATCATCAAAATATGATTATGAAGGAGGTTAATAATAACCTAAGAATGAATTCTGCATATCTAGAGGTGGGCATGGGTTGTATGGTAGTTGCTACAAATGTGAATTCCATTGAGGAAATGAAGCCATGATCACACAAATTCATGAATGGAAGAAAATGGAAAGACGTGGAAATAAAGATGAATAAAAAAATGGAATGAAATGGATGGAGAAAGGTCTATAATATCAGAGATGCGTTGTTGACCAGATGGAGTTGTCAGATGTGTTTGTAAGTGCTTCCCAAAGCTGAAATTTTCAATAATAACACACCAACCTATTGAAATGGAGTTTGCTCCAAAATATTGAACTACACACCTACAAATGATCTTCAATTCAACTCTGTAGTAGAACACCCTCAAAAGATGAAACTCTAACTTCTTTTAGGTGTCCCACCAGGCATGACAAAACTGTTATCAAGCAGTGGAGGTAACACGATAGCTGAAATTTGCTGCAATGGAACACTAGATAAAGTATACAACTTTGAATGTGTAATGTCCCACTGGATTTAAGATTTTGACAGAAAGTTTGTCACACCAGGTGTGCTAGTACTGTTATCAATCAGTGGAGGTAGCACAGTAGCTAAAATTTTCTCCAATGAAACAGTGAAAAAAGTATACAACTTTAAATGTGTAATGTCCCACTGGCTTTACGAATCTGACTCAAATTTTGTCCCATCATGCATGTCAGAACTGTTATCACAAAATTATGGCACCCCCGAATGACTAGATTTTTGGATGGGGCATTTGGTGTAATTTTTGTAACATTAGATCATCTCTCAAGCTGAGGGAATTGTGGGCTTGAGATGACCTTCTTGAGAAGGTTGGTTCCTGCTCCTATACTACCTTACAAAAGATACTCTTAGTGCAGGAAAAACTATCTAATCCTAATCTAACCTTCCAACGGACCAGGGAGAGAGAGTGCATTAAAATTAAGCCTAGAATACCAATGATGATATAGAAGAAAAGGAAGTTGTTGATCACAATCCCAACTTCCCTAAGTTGAGAGAGGTGAGCAATGGAGCTAGGAGATCCATTACAGGTGGATCTTGGATCGGGAGCCTAAGTCGCATCTGATTCGAATGGGCCAGCAAGAGCCGAATTCCCCGTGACACGATATGACCTGAAACTCAAAAAAGTGGAGGAAGAAATAATGTTGGCATGATGGCGCATCAAGAGGAGATCTCGACGTATCATATTGAAAAGGAGTAACATGGAAAAGTTTTGTGGGTAAGCAATCGATGTGACATGGTGAAATATATGGTTCAATGTATAGTGTTAGAGGTGGATTGGCGGCAATTCAATGACAAGTGACATGACAACTCGATGGCATATGTAAAAGCTCGAAAACTAAGGAAATGAAATAAATGGAAATGTGGGCTTGGTGGTAAGAAGGGAGAGCCAGCTTGGCTGAGTTGGCTGAGTTGGCAAGGCATAAACATTAAAATATTGAATTTTCTTCCTTTCGTTTTAGTCAAGCTAGGTAAGAGATAAAATCAATGGTGGCCCCCAAGTATTTAAATTCCCCAATCTAATTAAATGATGAGAAAAAATTAAAGAGGAGAGAAATATATTAAAAATGATGATTCCAAACTACCATATTTAAATTTCTAGTCCCGTAGAGCAAGCAAACCTATGCATCAAACTAGCAACCTATACTCAGAGGACCATAACTAGAGAAATCCTCAATGAATTTTCACAAAATTAGTGTTGTTTGAACCATGACTCCAAGACTAATGCATAACAAAAAATAAATTTAGGAATTGATACAAATTTGATGGAGAATTTCAAGGAAAACTGGCCAGGTTCAAAATACTAATTTTATTGGTGGTTGGGAGTGCAATTAAGAAGCATGGTCAAACATTTTCCACTATTGTAAGTCATGGGACAATATGGGGTTCCTTCTGCAGGTCAGGTATCATTAGTTGGGAACATTTATGACACCTTTCAAGAATTTCAAAACAAAAATCTAGGATTGCACTCTCTCTCTCTCTCTCTCTCTCTCTCTCTCTCTCTCTCTCTTCTAAAAATCTATAAATTGTAATTTTGGGTTCATTTGTAAAGGAGAGTTGGTCATTTTTCTCTCCCGCCCCCCTCTCTTTCTTCTCTGCTAGGGTTGAATGTGGAGCTTAAGCCTGCTCTCTTTACTTTGTAATGTAATTTTATTTCCTCTTTCCCACTAATGATGTACTTTTCATACTCATGGAGCAATACAATATGTCTTGTGATGCATTTTTTCCATCCATTGCATGTGTTAATGTCTTCTTTTTCCTCTCTCCATTATAGGGTATATAGTGTACTCTTTTGATGTCTATTCCAGGTTTTAGAAGTTGTGTTTAGTAGGTTTGAAGTGGTGTTCTATATGACTTTATCTTTGGTATGTGATGCATCTTGTCCATCCTCTCCATTGCACATCTCTTTCCACTTCAGGAAGTTGGGTCTATGATCAACAACCTCCTTTTCTGGTGTATCACCATTGTCAGTGTACACTTTGTTTTCGTGCACTCTCTCTCCCTAGTCCCTTAGCAGGTTATCTTAGGATTAGATAGTTTTTCCTACACTGAGAGTAGCTTGTGGCAAGTAGTTTAGGAGTAGGAATCAACCTTATCTAGATGGTCATCTCAAGCCCACAAGCCCCACAGCTTGATAGATGATCCAAAGTTACACAAATTACACCGAATGCCCCATCCAAAAATTTGGCCATTTATGGGTGTTATAATTTCATTATAACACCTATGCTAAAATATGATATCAGGGATATAGTGTGATAATCCATCAAGAATATTGGGAAGTTGGTTTCTTGTTAGACGTGTATGCAAAGTATGGAATCATAGACAAGGCACATGAATTGTTTGGTAAAATGCCTCAATAGATTTAGGGGTTGCTTGGGGGAAAATCAACAACTTACTAATACTCACGTGGAATTGAGGTAGGAATTGGCTTCTACATAGAAAAAACTACAACATTTGAATAATTGATATGCTAACATGTAAGATGAAAAAGAGCATCAACTCAGGGAGCTGTAGGAAAAATCAATGAAGTTAAAAGTTGATCTACATGCTATTAAACCAGTGAAGGATGAGATTATGTAGTTGTGTATAGATAATTTAAATTTGGCTATGGCGAGACAAGAGTTGACATATCAGGTGTAAGTGCTTACTCAATATTTAACAAGGACAAGGATAGATATGCATCATATCCCTACTTTTAGGATAGAGATAGAAAGTCCACATTAGAAATTACCACAGTCTAGAACTAATATTGAGTATGAAAAGAAAGAACACACTAAGTATTTGGATCAGAATAAAGATATGAAAAAAAACAAGTAGTCTCATGGAAATGCAATGTTGTCTAGCTGCAAAGCAACGAAGTAAGAGTAAGCCATAAACTATTACCGGAATGCTTGAAGTTGATGTGGTCTCATCAAATGCGGGAATAATGAGTTTCACGAAAAAGGTATGGTTTTCTCCTTTTCACTTGCAATATTTTTTACTTCATCATTTCCACTTTTGTTTTTAAATTAAATGTTTAATGATAAAGCATGTAACCCCAACAATTGAAAAAATATTACCTTGACTCGAACTGTTAAAACAAAAAACATGATCTCGAAAGTCATGTGCATAGAATGCCACACCAAAATGTACCGCAGAACAAAACTCTGTGCATGACCCCTGGTACCATGGAACACCTTAGGGAACCTTAACCTAGTTGTTTGAATTTATTTAATGCTCTTGAAATTCATATTCCTAAACCCTCTTATCTTATCAATCACTTATGGTGACATGGTCGTTTTAATAAAACATGATCGGTTTCCGCTTATGGTTATCACTTAGTTTGAGAGAAACTTAAAACCACTGCCACCTACCTCTAGAGTGCCAACAAGAGACATCATCATCCCACCTTCAGTTCAATGGAAAACACCTTCTGAGACTAGTTTTACAATTGGGTTTTGGGGCCCACTGGTCGCTGAGTGCAACAAGAACTGTTGATGTAATTACGTTAATTGGCCCCGGAGTTGCCCTTGTAACTTGGGCTCAGCTTGTCGTAATCAACTTCCGTCGGACACGATGAATTCTCTATATATGGGACAGTAAGTAGGAATCATCATAACTTCGTGATCAAACTTGAAACCAAGTGTTGTTCAAGACCCAATTTGTAGGCACTTTTGATGTTTCAGTCAGTTTTCTCAACCTTAGCTAGAATCCCCTTTTTGAGTCTCATTTGACTTCTAGCCACGCGTGTGACCTCGTAATACTGTTGCAATGCTATGTAGAATTTTATTTGATCTTTTATCTTGTATAAATGAATTTCGAAATGTATGCTGATCTTATCTCTCTACCCTCTGAAATCTGTCTCTGGAATGATGAATGTGTGGATTTATGCTTAAGTGTAGGGGATTTCCATACCTGTTCTTAGGACTAACGCAACATTGGTTTCAGGCATAGTTCAATGAAAATCGTACATCGGCAACGCCAAATGGTTGACTCGGAAATCGATGAATCGGCAATTTATCGGCATGTAATCGACAACTTTATCGCTACTTTTAAAAACATTTAAATCTCATAAATATACTTAAATTAAATGTAAAAACAGATGTACGTTATTGCTCACAGTCATGTTATACACATTGTATAGCTAATTAAATACCCACGATATAAAATATAGTATGACTGTTATTTTATATAACACAGATAGTTAACTATTACATTAAACCTATGCATACAAATGAGCTGTAATATCATATATTATATATACAAAGCAATGCAAAACATTGAGAATGGGCCTATGCTTAAATAAATACTATTAAGTTATTAACTATTTAGTGAAGCTTATGTAAAGGTCTGGGTATTGATAAAGTCGTATATATTATCAAGTTACTAACTATTTAGTGAAGCTTATGTAAAGTTTGGGTATTGTACAGTCGTATATAGTATAAGACAGTATAAGTTATTAACTAAATTGTTAAAATTGTAAACTCTGGGTATTGTAACAGTAATACATATTATAATATTGAAAATCTTAAAAAAAAAAGGGAAAAAAATTTACCATAAGTCTGTGATTCTAATACTTCCTTGCTAGGGCATGAAATGGGCACGAACTGGCCACGAAATAGCAGGAAACCCTAGCGATGGAAAAGTGCCCTCAAAAGTAAGTCAAATGCCCTCCTACGTGACTTGAAATGGACAAAATACAAGTCGCAGAAGTAAAAAATGATTCGAACAGAAGAAAATAGGAGAAAAAACAGATCGTTTTGGTCATTTTTCACATTAAAACATAAGCCACATTTTCAGCGACGATTTTACTCTCTTTCTCTTCTATTTAATTGAAATTGTTTGAAATGATAAATGTCTAGATTTATGCGTGAGTGTAGGGGATTTCAATACTTAGTCCTCGGACTGAAACAACAAGAAGGATTAGAGTGTGATATGTTGTAATCAGTGAGATGACATCAAGATATTGTATATTGATATAAATTATGAATGTTAAATGAATTTTAATTAAACAAAATTACATTATCAAAGGTAGTTTGTTGAAGACCATTATTCCTCTTGGAATCTTATATTTCAAGTATTGTACATGGAAAACTATGTTTTTTGTATCCGCATTGTGTTAAAGCCAACCTTACAACACTAGTAGGAGTGACACATATTTAATGTAGGAAAAAATATGTTAGCTAGATAAATGAGGAAGATAGTTGAATCTTGTAAATGGGTAAAAGGCATACCGTTCACTTCATAGGTGTTAAGACCATTTGAATTTAAATATGGATATCATGGTTTAGATGATAGAAACAATCTCCCGCCTAATAGATATTGTTGTTCATAGATAAAATCAAAATTTTTGGAAGTAAATTATTTTTTTCAAACCATATAAATACAACAAGTATTGAACCTTTGTCATACCCTCCCTCTCAATCCTGTCACATCTAAGTTGCAAAACCCTAATGTCTTAAGAAATAATTTAATCCTCAAAATTAAATTCTTGTCCTACATTTAAGAAAATTCCTCAAAGACCATTTTTATAAATTAAGTGTCCTTGCACGAAGAAACAAATCAGTTGAGTAATATTGTCATTCATAGGGTAAATAGGAAAAACACTTTGTGGTGGCATAGGTCTACTCATCTTCATGGACGAGTTAGAGTTCAATTATCTCATTGTTCTTTGGTGACTTAGTGGTCAACCATATTCTTAAGAAGATAGTTTAGGATACCTTCATCATTAAATGAACCCTTTGTAATACCTTGATGACACAAGTGGAGTTATTGCACTACTGTACTATGCAAACAAATCATGTTAATGATTCGTTTATTTCCTCACAAATAAATATGACACCTTTTTTAGTAACAACTTTAAACCTTTGTCCCTTATGAAGGTTTAATGGGATAAATATGTTTCCACACCTTAGACTGATCTACATTCAGGTGCAGAGCCTTGAGTGCAATTTGAATTAAACTAAACCTCATGGAACCCTTTATAAGCTAAGTGTTAAATGGAAGTGAGAGATTATAGTCTTGGATTACCTCAAGTGGCATGAAGGCTTTGCAAGACAGGGACATTTAACTACTCAAATTTTGTCTTGTGGTAGGGTGTAGAAAACCTCAAGTAGAAATGAATGTAATACATTGAGTGACCTCTTATGATGCTAATGAACAAAGGAAATATGATGTATTGTTACCAATGATTGTAAGTATTACCTTAGAAGGATTTTGAAAAGCATAAAATTTATGACTTTTGCTTTTGAACTCCCTTTGTCACACTTAGATAATTTTCACCGTTAGTAGCATATTACCATGTGTCTTCTTGTAGGGTGTAGTTTCCCTCATCCATGATTGTATTTGAAGATAATAGATCATGCAACGTCTCTTAAGGTTATTGGTGAAAGAAATGCTAATGCATTGTACTAAATGATTTAAATAGTTCCTTGGAAGAAATTTGAAAAGCATATAGTTGTTGGGTTGCCTTGTTATATGCTTTAACACTTTGGTTTTTAAGAGTGATGAAATGATTTGTTAGGTATAAGGTCACAATTCCTTGTAGTCATGAATCCCTAATTGTAAAATATGTTTCATTTGAATTACAATTATTCTAAAACAATGCCAACAAGAGTCCAAAGTAACCATGTAAGAAGAATGGAAAACAAGAGTAAATAAGATATTTGTTTACAAATAAAGTTATGCTTAAAGTATTCATAATTGATTTAGGCATTCTCTTGTTGTTAAAAAAAGAAAATACAAATTTTTCTTAGAGAAATCAAGAATTTGAGCCAACAAAAACTCTTATATTATTAAAAAAAGAAAATAATAAATTTATGAGGTGTAAATGTTAAATCAACTTAAACTAATTTTTGAACTATATCAAACTATAACAGGAAAAATAGGGTACTATGATGGAAGGATGTTTATGGGAAGAGGAATCTTGAATCTAAATCACCCTTAAATCCTGAGAATTCCTTCCTTGACCTCACAATAGTTTCCCCTTGTCTAGAGAAGGTAAGTTTTAAACATCAAATATACATCTCAAAAAGTAGAACGTTAACATCTTGTTAGTTCCCTTTTGTGACAATGATAAAATTTAACGTCAATTAAACATATTTTGAGAAGCAAACCTTTAATGTAAGAATGAATATTGGGAGGTGTTGGTACCCAAATGGATTCTCCCTCAAAGTCTGAGCAACATCACAAGTTTTGGCAGAAGCTTAGAGACAGATAGATCATAGTGAGTCGTTTTATAGCCAGGGATGGGATCTAACTGGCCCTCTATCACTCAGATGTGGAGAAATGGATAGCACCCTCAAGAGGATTTAATCTATCCTCACTACTTTATGGTTATTCCTTTCAACCAGGGTGAGAAGACCCCTTTGTAGCCTATTGTTTATGGAGAAGATGGGGATGTCCTTCCTTTTAAAGTATTTGAGGAGACCTTGGAGAAAATATGACCAATACAACAAAACCTAACTCTCACGATTTTTCACTCTAGATAGTGGAGATATTTTCTAGGAAAGGTTTAGGCTACTAAAGACATTTCGAAACCTAATTGTTTCTGCATGCTTTGGTAATAGAAAATATGTATTTCTATACACACAGGACAAATAGGGGTAGTATAGGTAAGATTGGATGTTTTTAAATGGATTTTTGTGGGAGGTGAGGTAGGATGAACTTGATTCACCAGATCCTTGAGATATTTTACAAAATGGAAGACTAAACCAACAGAATGCCATGGAACAACTAAAATGGTTCTTTAACTAGAATATGTGCTTCAATGGAGGCCCAAATTAGCATTTTTTCATACAATCTATGAGATTATAACACGAAGGCTTGAGTTGGAAAACCCAATAAAGCATCAAGATCTGAGCCCAATCACACCTGAGGTACACCTAGAGGCTTACAGACAGTCTCTATCAATAGATGAAAGAAAAGTGATTTTAAATCGTTTATTTCACTCCCAGATGAAAGCTCTTCTAAGAAATGAAATTTCAAATGCCACTAAATTGTCACAATGATTGAGATCCATGTGATTGAGACAGATTTTGATACAATATTGCAACAAGAAAAAGAAAAACTATCTGCACACATTCAAAAATAAAACAAACACATTTTGCATAAGATCAACATAGAATAACTCGAGTTTGATTAAATTTATCAGTAGTGGAAAGTTCCAAGAATAATATCAGAGCTTGTTAATGGCTGTACACTCGCAACCACCTTGATATGATCAAATTCAATACAAAAGAGATATACAGGGTTCTCAAATAGCTTCTCAAAAAATATGGGCTCTATCAAGCTTTAGAAAAATCTTATTAAAGTATTCATAATTGATTTCTTGGTATTTCCTACATTCCAAATAGAGAGGAGAGTTAATTTTGATACCTAAGTTTGGCGGGGGATATTTGGAGATGTCTTTCACCATTAAAATGGTCTGAGTATCAGGCTCGATCTGATTTTTCGTGTTTTTTCTCCCAAGCATGCAAGGAATCAGATTTGACAGATTAGGGGTGGAAGTGGTTGGCAAATAGAAGGAAGAGTGATTTGCAAGAGGAAGGAGTTGAATGCGGGAGATATTTGAAGAGATATGCCCCTTGAGCACCTGACAACTTTTTGCTGATCTGATTCTGGGAATCGCAATCATGATCATGGCAAGCACTGGTACACTCAATGTCTCTAGTTTTTATGGAAAAAGGCTTCTCAGTAAAAATTGTGGGAAAATCAGATTCAGACACATAGCTATCGTTGATATTTACTTTGAATTTGGGCCATCCATGTGGGAGATCCAATTTTAAAATAGGCCTGCGGGTTCCTTTTTTCCTTTTACAACTTTTGGAAAAATGTAAATTTTTCACATTTTGCTCCATAGCTCCACCCTTGAGAAATGATCCTGGAACGTGTATTAAGGTGGGTCCCATCAGAAACACGACCAAATTCTACTATATTACCTCTTTTTTGGAAAAGGGAAAATTTTCCAAGTTTTCCCCATAGCTTCTCCCTTGAAAAATGGGTTTGACACGTGTCCCAATGTGGGTCCCAATGGAACCACACTTCCTTTTTCACTTTTAACTCCTTTCTCCTAAAAGATTTTTTTTCCAAATTTCCCCTGAGAGTCCGCACCTCTGCCATTGTCTTGAAACAAACTTTGACTGATCCTTTGTTGGGCTTATGGGCCATTTTGATGTTTTAATCCTTTTGATGACAAGAGGCAAAAAAATCTAATTTTCCCCCGATGGTCTGCTTCCCCACCCCTTCTGACTTTTCAAACTTCCACACGTTACAATGGCACATCTTGAGATGTTTCCAAAAATTTGAGACCTTGAAAGAGCACAGGCTCGCTATGTGTCCTGGCCCGGTAAAATTTTTTTGAAGGCTTGAAGCTCAGTGGAAGGCACCATGTTTCAAAGTGTGAGGTAATCTCTTTTGGCCACTTGAAAAGTCCAAGAAAAGTGCAAAGTGAGTAGAGGCCTCCTAGTGTCCTCCTGACGCTTCTTTAAAAATGAAACTCAAGGGCTAGTCCCCAAACATGCACAGTTCCTCCATGTGTCCTAGACCTCCCAAAATGTTTTGAAAAATACCAAGTATCGGAACACCAAGTGGAAGCCTCCATGTGTCTCTGTCCCACCAAATTTTATCCAGCTACATAAAAATTTATCTAAGTCAAAGTGAAGTAGCAGAGACCTCCACGTGTCCTCTCGGCACTACTCCAAGGCCAAACCAAAAAGTAAATATTCAAATGAACACCATTCCTCCACGTGGAAAAATTTCTAAGTTGAGGCAATTCATAAAATTTTTGAAGTACCCTGTTGAGCCACATCCAACCAAAAGAGGCCATGTTCCCTGTTGATGCAAGGATGCAAATTTGACTGGGAGAAATGCCCATCAAACCGTAAATTGCAAAAAAATGACCATTTGAGCTTAGAGATGAAATTTTTTCCAAGGAAAGAGGATTTAGAAATGTTACATGGCTCAAATATGTTCCTTAGAGCTACATCCATTCATTTTTATTCAAGTATTTAGGGAAAAAATGAAAACGAAAGCAAATCTCAACTGTGAAAAATGGAAAT
This sequence comes from Taxus chinensis, assembly GCA_019776745.2. Classification (NCBI taxonomy): domain Eukaryota; kingdom Viridiplantae; phylum Streptophyta; class Pinopsida; order Cupressales; family Taxaceae; genus Taxus; species Taxus chinensis. The sequence continues at coordinate 67,230,992 of CM034148.1, read as the reverse complement.
AATGGGAGGGCCTGAGTTTTTGAATGAACAGAGAATGGGAGACCCAAATTATAGACCTTTTCAGAGAGACAGAGAAACAAGGAAACACAAATGGACCCATACGAGATCTTTGACCTAGGAACAGATTAATTTTGGTAACAAAATAAATTAGAGACTTCCTAGGCACAATACGGGGGAATAAAATATGGTAGAGGCCACAAATCAATAGATTTCAAAGTTAAAATGGGGTGAGAATATTTTGAGCACCACCATCAACTTTGACTCGGGGATGGGCACTCCCCATGAGTGCCACAAGAACAATGGTAGACCAAGTGTGAAAAATATCCATTGGGTAACGAAGTCATCTTGCAGAGAAGAGAAATACAACCATCTCCCAAAACAAAATAGAGAAACCAACAAAAATAAGTCACTGAGGACCAGAACGAGCAGAAACACAAAAAATAGGAAACAAACAAGCAACTATACACTATACAAATGACATTTACCTTGATTTTGGGGAATCAATCCAAGAAATGCTTCAATTACCTGGCATTAACAGGAAATTCAAGAAATTCACCATCCAAATCCTTCAAGAAGAAGGTATGTTCACCAATCCTAATATCAATGGAGTAAGGTCCCATCCATAATGAGTCAAACTTGCCATGCTTGCCCTTATCTTCATGCCTAATATCCCATAGTAGCACAAGATCTCCAACATGGAAATATCTGGGAGTGACCTTCTTGTCAAATAACTTCTTCATATTTTCTCTAAACTTTGCATGGCTCTGGTGGGATGCCCTCCTTTCTTCATCAAGTTCAACAATCTAGTTAATGTGAGCATCATAAGGACTTACTTCTTGATCCTCTAGTTGTCAAATGAATTGATATGAGTATAATTGCATATGCAGGCGCAGTAGGACTTGAGTTCCATACACCAACTCAAATGGACTCTTTCCAATGGCTCTTTTAATAGTGATTCTATTAGCCCAAACAACAAACTTCAACTATTCACCCCATTTTATCTTGTTTAACTCCAAGGTTCTTCTAATAATCTTCAGCATGTTTGTATTACTGGACTCAGCCTGTCCATTTCCTTAGGGATTGTAATTAGATGCATAAGTCAAGTTGATCCCATACTCTTTGCACATTACCACCAGAGGTTTAGCTCTGAAACTCATGGTATTATCAACTACAATTTTTAATGGCACTCCAAACCTGTAAATGATGTGGTTTAGCACAAATTCCAAGACAATTTGGTGTGTTTCCTTCTTATTGGGGATTGCCTCCACCCATTTAGTAAAGTAATCAGTGGCTACAAGAATCCACTTATGGCCAGCACTTGAAGGGTCTGAAATCTCACTAATGAAATCCATTCCCCATTGCTTGAGTGGAGCTTCAATTGATATAAGCTGCAAACGAAGGGAGCCTGAAGCTTTCAGTCTTCCAAAGAAGTGCTGACAACTCTCACATCTTCTAACAAACAAGGTTGTATCCTTGAAGAGATTTAACCACCAATAACCAGCCCTCAGGATCTTGTGTGCTATGAATCTTGCAGAAAAATTCCCCCCACAAACTCCTCCATGGAGATCAACAATTATCTTGGGGGCTTCTTCTTCAGTAATGCATCTTAAGAGGACTCCATCTGGGTTTTTCCAAGCTAACCCATAATCAATAATGACATATTTTTGGGAGGCCAACTTAAGATATCTTTTCTGGTTCTTACCTAAATATCCAAGGCAGTATAAGTGTCTGAGATAAACAATCACATCCTTGTACCACTCAGAAATCATCCTCTCAAAAACACATGCCCTTTCTTCTACCTCATTTACCTCAATCATTTGTAAGTTGCTCTCAGCCATAAGCTTAGCAAAGCCCAAACCTCTCCCCAGCTTCATGGTTTGGATATCCATATCATATTCTTGCAACTTGTTCACCCATATGCATCTTTTGCTTGAGACCTCCACCTCTGATAAGATGTCCTTGACCATGGTGTGGGGAACATAAGCAACAATTTTAGAACTTAGAATGTAAGGCCTGAAAACCTAGGTTGCTTTCACCAAGGAAAATGCTTATTTTTCCATAATAGTGTATTTCAACTCAGCCTCCTACAATGCCTTACTGAAAAAGGCAATTGGACTCTCAACACCTTCATCATCCTTTTGCAATAGGATAGAAGAAATAGTGTTCTCTGAAGCAAAGGAAAACAGTTGGAAAGGATTCTTATAATCTGGAGCTGCCAAAACAAGGGCATGCTTTAATGCCTCCTTGATCTAATTGAAAGCTTGGATGACAACCTCCTCCCATTTGATGACCTGGTCTTTTTTAGCATGGCTGTGATTGGAATGGTCAACTTAGCAAAGTTTGATATGAATCTCCTGATGAAGTTTATCTACCCAAAGAAAAACTGAATTCCTTTCTTGGACTTTGGAATAGGGACCTTGCTAATAGCCTCTACCCTTTCTGGATCAATCATCACCCCTTCTTATGACCCAATGTGGCCAAGCAATTTTTCTTCTGCACTCCAAAATGACACTTCTTTGGATTGACTAAGATGCCATATTGTCTACATCTTATTAGCATCTTCTCCAAGTGCAACAAATGGTCACTTCTCTTCCTGGAAAATATAGTTACATAATCTTGATAAACAACAATAAACTCATTGATGTAACCAACAAAAGTAACATCCATTGCTCTCTGAAAGGTAACTCTAGCATTCATCAAACCAAAGGGCATCCTGACATATACATAGGTTCCCCAAGGAGTAGTAAAGGCTATCTTGATCCTTTCTGATTCCTTCACCACAACTTGGTTATAACTAGAGAAACCATCTAGGGTGGAGAGCAATTCAGAACTAATCACTAATTGTAGCATGTTTTCCATATTTGGTAAAGGATGATTATCCTTCATAGATGCTCTATTTAGATTCTTGAAATCTACAAAAAACCTAATATCACCATTCTTCTTTCTTACTGGTACTAGGTTTGTAACCCAAGAAGAATACCTTGTGGGATGAATAATCCCTCCATCTCTTAGCTTCTTCAGTTCCTCTTGCATTTGAAGAGATAATAGTGGATTAATTGGCCTTTTTTTCTACCTGAATGGCTTTACATTAGACTCCAAGGGAATCTCATGTTGAAACAAGTCCTCTCTGTATGCTTTTAGTTTAGAATAGGTCCAAGCCATGCAATTCTGATACTTTTTCAACAATCAAATGTATGAATGCTTCTCCTCCTTGCTGAGATTGTTTCCTAACCAAAATTTCCTTAGCTTCTCCTTTGTACCAAGATCATGCTCCTCAACATCCCTAAAGGCTGCCATATGTCTATTAATAATGCAATTAACATTATCAAAATTTGATTCAAGAGCAACCAGCCCTCTAGGAATGGTATTAGTCTTTAGCTGGATGATGCCCTTACCAAATAGGATTTCCTTCCCCTCTGTTGCACATACCATTGGCTCCAAATCAATGCATTGATAAGCAAACTCTCCCTTGTTCTGTAGAAATCTTTTGATTTGAGCTTCATTATCAAAAACCTCCAAGTGTTTAATGTTGTCAGGGATAGAGGGTCTTGTCAATAGCTCAAAATCATATTCACAATATGGGGACATTACACAATTGTCAAAATGATACCCCAACACTGCAAGTTTTTCTGCCAATTCATTGAACTTCCTATCATGATGAACAATGTTGAATGAATCGAACATCTAATGAAATTCCAAACTGCATGCTTGTATTGTTTCATTCATTGATTCATTGTGGCATATAGTTTTATGACTTTTTTTATAATTAATTATGAGTCTCCTTTTACAATGATGTCTTTTAAACCATATTTCCAAGAAATTCTTAAACCCAACAATAGTGCCTCATACTCAGCAATGTTGTTAGTGCACTCAAAGTTGAGTTTTAAGGAAAAAATATTTTTTTCCTGGCCTAGAGAAAGCAGAACAACACTAGCACCATTCCCAAACTTGAAGCAATCTCCATTAAACAATAGAGTCCAAGGAGAGACCACTTGTTCAAGACACCTGCATTCCTCAATCTTGTGCTTCTTTCCATTAGCGAATCCTATAAAGTTATTAGTATCAACATTTATGTACAATACTTCATAGGATGCATCATTGGGATCTTCAATAAGGTGTAAAATCTTCTTTTCCCCATACAACCTGACCAAGATGCCCTCAATTGGGATGGTGGTGTAGGACATGTCCATTTGGACACTCTCACCAACACTTGTAGCCCATTTTCTAGACAATAACATGCCCCACTTGGATGGGTAGTCAACAATGACAACATCAAGTTTTAAATTTTTACTTGGGTAAGCTGCAAGCTGCACCACCAAACCCTTCACACATCCCACTACTGGCACTTCTCTGGAGTCCATGGTAGTGCACTTCCCATATGTTGTTACTTTGATATTCAACTCATTCATGACTTCCAGAGGCATGACTTTGAATGATGCCCCTGAGTTAAACATGTAGTTTTGGAGTAATCTGTCCTTAATGATTAGAGTGGTGAAGAATGGATCCACATTTAGTTGAGATTCCACCAAGGATGTCCCCAAATAGACCTCAGGTGGTTCACCTAATTCCTCCAATGCTGGTGGTATTTATAACTCTTCAATGATTGGAGGAGTCTCCACAATGTTTAGATTTCTGCCTAGGGCAGTCTTCTCTTCATTCAATCCCAAGTATTCAAATGCTCTCTTTTTTTGGTCAGGAATCCTAAACAACTCAAAACTAAGAACAAAGACTTTGATTTGACATAAAACTTAGGCAATGTCATATGGGACATTCTTTGGCAAGGTAGTATTGGAAGGAAATCTAACAAACTCACTAGGCGGTACAAGATTTTTGACAGCTTGGGCACGAGGAGGGGTATGATTTTTGTTTGGAACTGCAGAGCTTTTGGAAGATGCATCTTTCTTAGGATCCTCTTTAGGAATGTTTGAAAGTAAGGGAGCTTTTGGATTTTCTTGAGGCCCTGTTCCTTTAATAGCCTTGATTCTTGTGTTATATTCCTTCTCTTGAGCAACAACAACATTCATCAGTAATTTTCTATCTTCCTCAGATGGGATTCCTCCATCATACTTCTTTATCATTAAATCCTTTAAATATTCAAAGTCATTATTGGGAAATTCAAAAGCTTGTATAGTATACACTTCTAGAGTATGAGAGGGAGGAAGAATAGGTACCATATGAATGCAGTCCCAAAAATCAGCAGTATTTCTGGCACTTATTACCTTAGTTGAAGTTGCCCCTTGTTGTGTGCTCGTGGAACAACTCATCATGCAGACATCATCATCATTATCATCATTTGTTACTTCTTTTTCTTGCTGATATTCCTCACATGGAGCATGGGGCATGAAACATCTGTCACACCAATCAATGACATCTGTCTCCTCCAAAACAACAACTCTGATAGCCAAAGGATCAGGAACCATTCTATTTTCCCTGCCTTGGGGCTGCCTATTTCCAAATCCAATAGGTCCCTTGCCTCTGTCATCAGATCTTTGGTGATTTGTAACCATATCTTGGATTTGTTTCTTGTGTTGACCTTGTGAGCTTTTCCCAATTCCCTTTTCTACCCAGGCTAACTTGTATGATATTTCTTTGACAGCCCCTACCAAAGTTCTTACAACTTCCTCCAAATTAGCATCCTTACTTCTTTGAGGATTTTCCGGGTTGATTAGGTTTACACCCTCCCTTTTTGGAGGCTTTCCAATTACCTTGATGTTATTCTCTATTTATAGAGCCATGGTGAAGGCATGCCTCAAATTAGTGGGGTTCTTGTCCCTCAAGTAGTAAGCAATTTTTTTATCAAATGCATCTGAATATTTGATCAAACATGATTCATCACATGGCCTTAAGATAACAGGAAATATTCTCAAGGTCTTGTTAAACCTTATGTTGAAATCATGTACTGACTCATTAGGATTCTTCTTGATGTTTTCAAATTCTGTCAAAAGAAAGCTAGGGTCAGTTTTATCACCATACTGCAATCTAAATGCATTTTTCATCTCTGTCCAAGAATCAATGGAATTATTTGGCAAAGCTTTATACCAGTCCCTTGCATCTTCTTCCAAAGTATGGATGAACAATTTGATATATACATCTTCATGTTCAATCTCAAAGTCTTCCATCATATTGATAAAAAACTTTAAATGTTGATCACCAGTTATAGCGTTGTTTCCTTGGTACTTTGGTAGTCTGTTCCTTACATCTTGAGGAACTGCATTTGGATAACCAACCATCCCTACAAAATTTATAGGTCCAAAGGTATTTACAACAAATGGTGGTTTGGGTAGGGGCAAGGCCATGTTGTTTTGAGGAGGAGACCCATGAGGGGAGACAAATTGATAAGCGGCTGAGGGTCTTTGAAACACAGGAGTATAACTTTTAAAATGGATATCCCTTTAATGCCTTGTTTCCTAGAAATCCCTATCAACTTTTGAAAAGACAAGGGTAGAGTGAGAAGCAAGCATTCCAAAATCAAATGAATGCCCCTCTCCAGTTAGAGAATTCAATTCCACAAAGAGGCTACCTAATTTAGAAGCATTTGAATTGCATTCTTCAATAATAGGCCGATCACTTTCATCAATGGAGATCCCTTTTCTTGTCTATTGATCTCCAACAACTCTCCAGGATTTTCTTCCTTCTGAATTTTTTTGCCTATCTCTAGAAATAATGTCCTAGTAGGATCCCTAGCAAAGAAAAACCTTCTTCCTTCCAGATTTGCAAAGGTTAGTAACAAATCTCACTTGATAGAGGTTAAGACACTGATATTCATTCAGAAATAGATCAATAGAGAGTCACCACTAAGGATTGCCACCTTAGTTGGGAAAATGCACTAAATATGATCTGTCAAATGTTTGTCAACATTAGAAACTAGAAATTGAAATATTCTGATTTTTATTTACCCAGATTTATCAATGAAATCTTGTGCACTAGGTGTGAAAACTGAAAGAATTACACACAACACTTGGAGCATATAAGAAGTGTTTTACCAGGGTCTGAATGTGAACTATAACCACTATGTCTCCGGTAATGGCGCCACTTAGGCATTGACGGACCAAACAAATATGAACTCAAATGTGTATGCACCTGGATCAAATTGAACTAAGTCCTCGGCAATGGCACCACTTAGGCATTGACGGGCCAAATATATATGAAATCAAATGTGTATGCACTTGGATCAAATTTAACTAATTCCCCAGCAATGACACCACTTAGGTGTTGACGGGCCAAATAGATATGAACTCAAATATGTATGCACCTAGATCAAATTGAACTAAGTCCTTGGCAATGACACCACTTAGGTGTTGATGGGCCAAACAAATATGAACTCAAATGTGTATGCACCTGGATCAAATTGATCTAAGTCCTTGGCAACGGTGCCACTTAGGTGTTGATCGGCCAAACAGATACAAACTCAAATGTGTATGCACCTGGATCAAATAGAACTAAGTTCCTGGTAACAACGCCACTTAGTCATTGACGGGCCAAATAGATACAAACTCAAATGTGTATGCACATGGATCAAATTTAACTAAGTCCCCAGAAACGGTGCCACTTAGGTGTTGATGGGCCAAATAGATATGGACTCAAATGTGTATGCACCTGGATCAAATTGAACTAAGTCCCTGAAAATGGCGCCACTTAGGTGTTTGTACCCAAATTGATTCTCCCTCAAAGTATGAGCAGCATCACAAGTTTTAGCAGGAAGCTTAGAGACAGATAGATCATAGTGAGTCATTTTGAAGCCGGGGATGGGATCTAACTGGCCTTCTATCACTCATATGTGGAGAAATGGATAGCACCCTCAAGAGGATTTTATCTATCCTCAGTACTTTATGGTTGTGCCTTTCAACCAGGGTGAGAGGACCCTTTTGTAGCCTGTTGTTTATGGAGGAGAAGGGGATGTCCTTCCTTTTAAATTATTTGAGGAGACCTTGGAGAAAATATGATCAATACCACAAAACCTAACTCTCAGGAGTTGTCACTCTAGATAGTGTAGATATTTTCCAGGCAAGGTTTAGGCTACTAAAGACATTTCGAAACTTGATTGTTTCTGCATGCTTTTGTAATAGAAACTATGCATTTTTATACACATAGGACAAATATGGGTAGTACAGGTAAGATTGGATGTTTTTAAATGGATTTTTGTGGGAGGTGAGGTAGGATGAACTTGATTCACTAGATCCTTGAGAGCTTTTACAAAATGGAAGACTAAACCAACAAAATGCCATAGAACAGCTAAAATGTTTCTTTAACCAGAATATGTGCGTCAATGGAGGCCCAGATTAGCACTTTTTCATACAATATATGAGATTATAACACAAAGGTTTGAGTTGGAAAACCTAACAAAGAATCAGGATTTGATTCCAATCACACCTTAGGTACATGCAGAGGCTTACAGATAGTCTCAGTCAATAGATGAAAGAAAAGTGATTTTAAATCATTTATTTCACTCCCAGATGAAAGCTATTTTGAGGAATGAAATTGTATATGCCACTAAACTATCACAAGGATTGAGACCCATGTGATTGAGATATATTTTGATACAAGATTGCAACAGGAATAAGAAAAACTATTTACAGACATTCAGAAATAAAACAAACACATTTTGCATAAAATCAACACAGAATAACTCGAGTTTTATTAAATTTATCAGCAGGGGAAATTTTATAGAATAATCTCAGAGCTTGTTAGTGGTTGTACACTTGCAACCACCTTGACACGATCAAATTCAATACAAAAGAGATATACAGGCTTCTCAAATATTTCAAAAGATGAAAGAAAAGTCATTTTGAATCATTTATTTCGTTCCCAAATGAAATCTCTTCTGAAAAATGAAATTGCAGATGCCACTAAACTATCACCAGATTGAGTGTAGACACCAAATTTGTGTCTTACGACCCCCTGTGACCCGCATCGCATTTCGCAACCTAACCTCACCACCTAAACCTTACACAATTATTTATTAATTACCTTATAATTAATAAATCCACATCACCATACCTGCCACCTCATATCGCCACCTCATCATGACCTAGTCTTAACCCTAAACTAACCTAATTAAGACCTATAACTTGGTCCAATTCCACACCTATGACTAATTACTCCTCATCCGCACCTAAAACCAACTTCATAATGACTTGACCAAGCCCGCTACCAATCCCTTGGAAGAAAAGGAGGGAAAGCTGGCTATTTTACCAAAAATAGCCTGCTTTGACCTGACCGATACCGGTTCCTACTCGACCGCCATCGGTTGCGTAACCGCCATCGGTTCCCTGTAAATGACCACTTCCAACCAAAAACAAAGGATCGGATTTTCATTTTTTGATCGGGAGAAGGAGAAACCATCGAGAGAATCCAGATTTTGCTTGGCCAAGCAGAGACAAGTGAAGAAACAAGAAGAGCTTGCAGAGAAGGACATCAAGCCCAAGACTGCAACTGAATAACCAGAGCCCAGTAACACTCATCTGAGCATCAGAAGAGGAAACTCTCATCCAACTTGGGTCCTGTCTTCATCATCACAGTCCTGAAACTTGCATCTGCATCAGGGGCAAGTAAGTAGTATGTTATATGTTTCTAAGCACCATTTTCTTGAGCCTGTTGATTAATAGTAATCATAAGTTTATTCCTAGATCTACTACCAGCCACTACTGCACTTAACCTTCACCCACACACCCTGATATTGCCCAGAAGGCCATTTTACCACACTCTGAGTCTTCCCTATCCTCCCATCATTCCCCTCAGCCATCCCCCAATCTCAATAACCCCACAATCACCTTGCAACCAATCTCTACCCAGAAGCACCTAGATTACTGACCCTACCGGTGTCGATTATCCTATATCGGCAGCGGTTCTCTAACCGTGGTCGGTTACCCAGTGACCGCCGTCGGTCACTATGACTTATACCCCAAAACCCTTTTGCTCGCCTATTTGCCACCTAACAACCCCAAATCCAGCCTGGTTTATCCCTATAACTCAACCTGAACGTATCAACGACCAGTAACCGAACAAACAACGTGACGCTTTATTATTGATAGTTTAGTTTCTATTGCTTTGTAACGAGATACCTAAATCATGATTTTGCAATAGCTTTCTTTATTATCATTTGTGTTAAATCGTATTAAAAGGGGAACTGACCACCTTCGAAAGGAAGTTTTTACATTTCCTGGGCCTAAGGCAGATCCCTCATTTAATGTCTAACTCAAATCTGGTGGTCTTGTATTCTTACTTGCAGGTAGTCCTTCCAAGACAAAAAGGAGTTCTTCGCAGTCGATCTGATCTTTCTCTATGGTATGCGCATACCATCTCAACATTCAACAGGTATTCCTCCTATCCCTAACCCTTATCTGTTTCTCAAAGGAATGATAGGATAGAAGCAAGTCTATTCTTCAGAGCCGAAACATTCCGTGTGAAACATTTTGGCACGCCCGGTGGGACCCATTTCGGGTTTCTGTTTCTCTTGCTTGCTTTCATTTTAGGAAGCATACTTGCTGTTGCTGTTTTTGTTATATTTAGTAAAGAATTTGTCTTGCTTTCCTAGTTTCACATTAGTGAAAGTCATCTTAATTGCTTCATCGAATATCATTTTCGATTTGGGTTTAAAACACGTGCATTACATTCCTGCTTGCTGTTTTCAATTCTAGTGAACATAGACTAAGTAACAGGTCGTACACGTGGGGGTGATTTCCACGGTATTGACAGGAAATTAATCTTACTTTCACTGCACAACACATACCGAATCACTTCATAATTAACACAACAGCTCAAAACATCCCCCCTTTTCCGGGGTATTCCTCCGCCCGATTGAGGTAACCTTATAAGCCAAAACAAACTTGACATTCCCCCTAAGTCTTTGTTTAGGATTGACATCATTCTACATCTAAAGGCATAAGCCCACAATAATTAAAATTAACCCTAGGGTTAGTCTCTGGATTTGCATGTGCATCTTGTTTGTTTTTCAGTTCTGTTTCCTCTGTTATACACTATCTTCTATGATTACCTTAGAACAATTTGATAAATACACTTAGCGTTGTTAACAATCAAATCAGCAGTTTCTTATATTTTCTTATACCAGTCTTATTACACCGACATCGGTTACCTGACCGACGTCGGCTATAGTCTAACCGCCATCTGTTATCAAACCGATATCGGTTATTGTCTTTTACAGTTCTTGACAAACCAGCAACCTACCAATTTCACCATTCTACGTCTGTTTCTGTTCCTGATAGATTGAAACCCTACTGTGTACACCTGTCCATGGTTGTTATCACTCGAAAGAAATCCGCCGCCATGGTTTCACATGCTTGCTTTGTACCATTTCCTGAATCACCCCCTTCACATTCTGTGGGGAATCCTACGGACACCAGCGAGGTTCCTAAAATTCCTGTGGGAGATAAAGAATTTGCCAAATTTCTAGACGCTAATCCTAGTGCTATACAATACTATTTGTCTCATGCCCTTGACCGTACACCTGACGGTCAACTCCTTGTTGGCATGCCTATCAGTATAGCTGCTCATTTAGCCCCTTCCCCACCTGATAACTCTGCTTTACCTTCTGCATCCTTAGTCCCGTCGCCTACCTCAGCAGCTTCAGGGATCCATACGGCACAAATTGGCTTTCCTTTGGTTAATCTTGGGCCCACCATGTCATTACCGCCGACTGCTCCTACCTCATCTCTCTTGCAGACTGCTCCGTTCATGACTTGCTCTCTGCCACCTATCCACACGAGCTTTCCTTCTCAAGCTCCACCCACCTTTTCATTTCCACACACATATCTGGTAACCTCAACAACTTATATAGGACATCCCTATTCGGTTGTCTCAACACAGTCGTCCTCCATACCTTATCAACATTTAACCCCACCATTGTCTAGCGGTGGCCCTTGGCCCAATTTCCCTCTGTTTATCACAACCACACCATCATCTCATCCAACTACTGATTTAATTAAACAAATGATGGAAAAAATGCAAAACCTGGAGGCATCTGTTTTAGGAAGTCGTAGCGCCTTGACATACGAGCAAGTTTGTCGGGAGCCTATCCACCCTTCAGTCCCCCTTCATTCATATCCTCCTCAATGGGAATTACCAAAGTTTACCCGTTTTAATAGTAAGGAGGACCCTCAACAACACTTGCGATCATTTAGACATGCCTGCTATCTGATTGCTCACGACGACGCTTTACTACTCCACACCTTTCCCATGTCCTTATCAGGACCCACCTTGGAGTGGTACAATGCTTTGACCCAGCACTCAATCTTCTCTTTTAACCAGTTAGCTCAATATTTCTTGGATCATTTCTCCATTAACATTGCCAAGAAATTATCTATCACCGACCTCTATGCCATCCAACAATTTGAGGACGAATCTATCGCAGATTTCGTTGGACGATGGCGGGGCCTTATCAACTAACTTACGTATGCCTTGCCTCAAACCGAACTTATCGAACTGTTTACGTGGGCCTGTGCTAAGCACATCTCCCCTACCCTCCAAATTCAAACTTTCCGTACATTTGACGAGGCCTTTACTATGGCTCGAAAACTAGAGATTCAAGCCTTAGAGGAAGAGAAATTGCGGTTTGCGCAACAAAAACCCCCACTTTCCGAACCCAAGATTCCACCAACAAACCTAACACCACCAATCCTCACCCATCGACTGCTTCGAAATCAAAAGGGGCCATGCACGCGGTGATGGTAAAATCCCAACCACCATCTAATACCCCGCCAAAAACCACCTATAAGTATAAAGCAGAACCCATCAACTACACTCCCTTGGGAGAAACATATGGTGTGATATTGGAAAAATTGCTCAAAGCAGGAGCCATTACCTTACCTCCTGTTAAACCTCATTCCAGGTTTGATTCCACTCGTGCCATACCTTCTTGGTATAAAGAAAATGACTTCTGTAACTTCCACCGCGTGAAGGGAAACAGTCATGAGAACTGCAAGATGTTGAAAAACATAGTGCAGGAAATGGTTGATGCGGGGGATATAGCCCTCGATAATCCTAACGCCCCTGCTAACCAAAATTTGAAAATATTCAAAAAACCATTCCCGAATCATTCCAATAACAGTAAACTAAACCAAGATATCATAGCCGAGGAGAGCGTTCATGAGATCCATGCAGTCTTCGATTCCCAGCCAAAGACCTCTATCGAACAAATTCTGAATCAAACCTCTTCACTAACGCAAGAAACCGAACCCCCTTCCTCACCATCAAGACAAACTGAAATCCTTGATGTTCCTTTACCCATCAAGGAATTAACTACCCAGAGTTCCCTTCTCACAAATGAACCTTCTTACACCACGTCCTTGCAAGACTGTGAGCGGATGTTATCTAATTTATCTATTTCCCAAACGTCTCCTTCTACCATTCTTGCTGTACAAGAGGAAGGCTCGCCACTTCTTTTGTCATCCTTAGACAAGAAACCACTTGAACCGACATCACCACATTCTTTAAACATGACAGATCCTCTCAAACACGCCCTCCTACCTATTAGTCCTTCATCACCTAAATCCTTTCAGCAACCGGTTGACCTCTTAACGCCCATTGATACAGTGCCTCATATACCCCTTGTATCACACCCACAGTGGACCGGAATCACAACCCACCTTTCTTCCATACAAAAGTTCCTATTCACACGTGAGGACTATCATTCCCCAGAAGATAGACAGGTCCTATGGGAACGTTTGAGTACGCCATATTCTACTCAAATGCAAATGACTGATCCTGATGCCTATACCATATACCTGAAGTGTTTACAGAAGCTTAAAATGCCTATGTCCTCATCTTCACCCCCCTCATCTCTACCAAATACCTCATCCACTTCTATTAACTTAGCCAAATCTTCCCCTACGCTTGGGACCTCCCCCATACCTAGTCTAACACACCCCACCTAAGCGGCTTGATTTATCTAAAAATAAAGCCATCCATCCCATTAGGAGATAGACTCAATCTCCTCAACCTATGCCTCTATCACAACTAAAACCATCATCGTCACACCTACCTTCCATATTGGGACCCCATCCCTCTACCTTACATCAATATATCATACCTCCTGCGTTTTATTTAAAGCGACCTACGCCTTCTGCACCCATATAGAAATCCAAGGGTATAGCAACACCGTCACCCCCGCGTATCCTGTCCACCTATCAACCCTAAACAAATTCCATCATCAAAAGATTTGTTTTCGGTCACTCCTATTTCTCCGTGGTTGTTTTCTGATACCACATCATCTGTGGCCTCATCATCCAACATAGCTTCTACGTCAAAGAAACCACGGTCAGTTAAAACCCATTATCAAAACTCCTTGGCTAAACCACCCCCCATACAAACCAACCACACCACGTCATCACCAGAATCGACCCAGTCAATAGCCTCATTTTCCTCTGACTTTGACCCACTCAAAGGGTCTTACGCCAAAATCCTTGCTATGTTGGTAGAGAATGCGACCATTTCCCTACCCCCACTTAGACCTTATGATCCATCTAAACCTCGACCAATAGGTTACGATGAGTCTAAAATCTGCGCTTACCACCGCACACCAGGACATGACGTAGAGGGATGCAAAGCGTTGAAAGCCATACTTCGTCCGTCACCTCTCTCAGACAGAAAAGTTAAGAAAGACAACTTACGAAGAGAGAGACCTTTAGCTTCAATTCCCTCTCCTATACCACCTGTCCCCCGCCTCACCAAGATCTATCATTATTACAGCCCCATCTATCGAAAATAATGACCTATCCCTACCATCTTCCTCCTCTCGTATTCACGAGATCAATATGATTAGTGTTTCTACTCGAGGGCATAAAAACAATGGGAAAGTGAAAGAAAACACACCTACGGCATCTCTTTTTCCGTCAACCATCCCGATTGCACCACCACCTAAAGTGGTTATTCACGGACCCCGCCTATCCCGTCTCTAATGGCATTTCCCACCGAACTATGATCAAACAGCTTCACCAATCGCCCGTAAAAATGACACTGTATGATCTCATTCAGACTTCCGAATCTCATCGACAAGCTCTCGTTGAAATCCTTCAAGGGATAGAGGTTTTACCTAATGAAACCTTGCTTGCTACCTCTATTCTAACACCCAATCACGTTGCTTCGCTCACCAAACAATCTATCTCCCCAACCACTTCTGTCTCTGTACAACAAGCCGCTGCTGTTAGTTTCTCCGAAGATGAAATTATCGACTTTGGTGCCGAAGATCCTGACCCTGCTCTTTTCATCTTAGCGTACGTTCGGGATATTCGGGTACGTCGTGTTATGATTGACGGGGGCGCTAGCCTAAACATCATCTCTTCAAAAGCCTTCCAACAAATGAATATCCCTTCTAGTTGCATGTGTGCCAACCCCATCATGTTGCGATCATTCAATGATGCTATTACTTCTACTTTAGGCACCGTGATCCTTAACATTCATGTAGGACCACGTACTTTACCCAAACTCTTCTATGTCCTTGAGGGAGAGTTCCAATACAATATGTTGTTAGGCCGCCCTTGGATACGGGCTATGGGATGCATTCCCTCCACCTTACATAGATGCATAAAATTTGACTAGTACGAGGGGAAGTCCTACACCGTAAAAGATGATCCTCCCCCCTTCAAAACTTACAATATGTTGTATCACCCTAATGATGTGCTTGTACCAGTCAAGACACCCGTTCATCCAACCCAGCCATCTACTTCCGACACACCTACACCTTCAACCAATGAAACCACTGTTACAAATATTACTTCCTTTCCCGCAGATAACATCCCAACCTCCGACCCCTTAGTAGATGTTTTTCAACGCCTTACGTTGGGGGAGTACCACCTATATAACGTTAGCTCTTTCCATACCCCGCAGGAGTACGGACAATTACATGCACATCCCACCTACGACCGTCGCGTGGGGGAGGTAATCTCTTACGGACCACCCCATTTCCGCACCAACCTGACGTATGGGGGTGTTGACGCATCCTCCATTACCCCTGAACCTCCTCTTGGTGTGGTTTCCTTCCAATCCAATTTTCAATACTTGACAAATCGTTGTTTCGGCCTCACCTTCTTGACTCACTGTGCTTGGAAAGGCTTTGGTTTTGGTTTTTATGAACAAGGACAACATACACTCATTCCCATGACTACACGCAAACACAATGATCGCAGTGGTCTCGGTTTTCCTGAAACACCTACACAGGAGACACCTCATGTCAGTTGTATCCTGGAAGAAGATGACATCACCCCTACCAAACCATCATCACCCACTTTGCCATCATCACCCACAGAGTCGATAGACCCTGAATCTATCCCTCCTAACTTTTTTTTTTCATAAATGCTATCTTCATAGGTCCTCTCACTTATCAATGTGATAATGAGGATCCATCTTCTCTTCCCCTTCTGTATCCAGACATGATCGAAGAGGATTCACCTTCGATTAATGTTGTTGAGTGCCAGGATGACGATTCCATCCTCACTTATCTTGGTGCAGATGACTCCTATATTCAACGCGCCTTACCGTCTGAAACTCAAACCATGTTGAATGAGTCGACTATAGAAATCAACATCCACACAGAGGAGGATCCTCACATTGTGAAGATTGGACAATCCCTTAACACATCAAAACAAGCCGCCTTTACTACCTTTCTCCGTACCCGCAACCAAGCTTTCGCTTGGTCCTACGCTGACATGCTAGGAATTGATCCTACCATTGCCGTCCATAACATCACCCTAAACCCTGATTCCAAACCAGTCAAAAAAAAACTGAGAAAAATGCATCCACGCATTGCCCTCTTGGTCAAAGAAGAGCTTTAACAAATTCTTTCTGTTTCCTTCATCTTTCCTATTGACTATCCTCAATGGATTTCTAACATCGTACCTGTCACTAAAGAGACGGGGGGACTTCGGATATGCACGGATTTCCGAGACCTTAACCTCGCTTGCCCCAAGGATGACTTCCCCCTCCTAAGTATTGATCAACTTGTTGATCTCACTGCGGGCCATGAAATGCTTTCTCTCATGGATGGCTTTTCGGGATACAATCAAATTTTGGTAGCCCCGACCGATCAACATAAAACTACCTTCATAACTCCTTGGGGAACCTTCTGTTATCGTGTCATGCCATTTGGCCTTAAGAATGCTGGTGCGACCTATCAGCGGGCCATGACTTACATTTTTCATGACATTATGCACACTATCCTTGAGGATTATGTCGATGATCTTCTTGGCAAATCTAAACATCGCAGTGAACATCTCGATGTTTTAACCATTATTTTCGATCACCTGTTGCAATATTCAGTCCGGCTTCAACCAAAGAAATGTGTCTTTGGTGTTCTTTCGGGAAAACTTCTTGGCTTTATCGTCTCTTTGCGTGGCATTGAGGTCGATCCATCTAAAGTAAAAGCTATCCTAGAAATGCCCCCACCCAAAAACCTCAAACAATTACGTAGTTTGCAGGGTAAACTTCAATCCATCCGGCGTTTCATCTCCCAACTCTCGGATCGATGTCACCCTTTCCATCACCTTATTAAAAAGGACATTGCCTTTCAATGGAGTGAAGAGTGTCACCAAGCCTTTGAAGCTCTCAAATCCTATCTCTTGCAGCCACCTGTGCTTATTCCACCTCAGGATGATCGCCCTTTCTACCTTTACCTTTCTGCCACTGACCATGCTATAGGAGCCATGCTCACACATCGGGACTCGGCACGTCGAGAACAAGCCGTTTATTATATAAGTCGTACTCTCGTGGATTACGAGACTAGGTATACACATGTAGAAAAATTGTGCCTAGCCCTATCATTCGTAGCCACCAAAATCCGACATTACCTCCTGAATCACAAAAATTTTGTCATCACCAACACGGACCCCATTCATTATATGTATGCCAAACCTTATCTAAACCAATGCATCGCCCGATGGCTTATGTTCCTCGCTGACCTCGACCTTGAGTTTGTACAACAGAAGTCAATCAAAGGATAAACTATTGCGGACCACCTTGCGGAGGCCCCTTTACCTGGGGAACAATTCACCAATTTTAATTTCCCCGATGAACTCATCGCCACTCTTTCACTCAGGGAAGAGTCGTATCAAATGACCCTCTTCTTCGATGGATCTAAATGCCAGCACGGCGGAGGAGCCGGCATTGTTCTCATTCCTCTTGACGCTGAACCTATGCCTCTTTCATTTCGGCTCGATTTCCCCTGCACTAATAATACAACGGAATACGAGGCCCTTGTTTTGGGTCTCCAGGTTGCATTACACTTAGGTGTCAAATCTATTAATATTTTTGGTGACTCTCAATTGGTAGTCAATCAAGTTATGGGCATCTACCAATGTAAGAATGAGGAACTTCAAAAGTACAAACATTACGTGGATTCACTTTTGACCTCATTTACTCGTTATTCTATCCAGACCATTCCCCGCTCCACTAACAAATTTGCGGATACTATGGCTTGCTTAGCCTCGCAAATTCCTGCCTCACCAACTGAATCTGACATATTCGTCTTGGTCCAACAACTTTTTGCCCCATCCTACTCAACCCCCGGTTGTTTGTATGATAAATAATGTGTCTGTTAATTCGCAGGATACCTGGTACCACCAATTCCATGACTACCTTACAACCTCTGTTCTCCCACCTAACCTTACTAGTAACGGAAAACGTGCTTTTCTTAAAAGTGTTTCTCGTTATGTTGTCATGGGGGGACTCCTCTATAAACGTGGCTTTGATGGCATCCTCCTTTGATGTCTAACCGGCGCGGAGGTCACCTATACCATCCAACAAGTCCACGATGGGATTTGTGGTGGACATTTTAGTGGCCTTGCCGTGGCTAAATGAATCCTTCGCCTAGGTTATTATTGGCCTACTCTTAACAATGACTGCTACGAATATGTTAAGCGTTGTGTTATGTGTCAACAACATGCCAACCTTCAACATACTCCTAGCCATCTGCTTCAGGTCGCACGAGATCTTTGGCCTTTCTCACAATGGGGTTTAGACCTTATTGGTGAGATTCACCCGCCTTCTTCACAATGTTACCGTTGGATAATCACAGCAACTGAATATTACACAAAATGGGTAGAGACCATTCCACTCATTTCAATCAGAAAATAAAAAATTGTCGAATTCGTTAACCATCACATTATCTGTCGTTTTGGTATTCCTCATCGCCTAATAACAGATAATGGTAAATCTTTTAAAAATAAGTTGTTACAAGACCGTTGTGACAAATTTGGTATCAAACTTAGTTTCTCATCACCTTACTATCCGCAGGCCAATGGTCAGGCTGAATCTTCTAATAAAACCCTAACCAAAATCCTCATGAAAGTTGTCAATGAGTCTGGAAGAAACTGGCATGATCACATTCCCTTTTCCCTTTCGGCTTATTGTACTAGCATTCGTACCTCCACTAATGCCACACCATTTTCTTTGGTATATGTTACCGAGGCTGTCTTGCCTCTCGAAATATAAATACCCTCCCTCAGAATATCTCTTCAGGATATTCTCACTAACGATGATTTCCGCCAAGAGCGGTTAGCCCAATTAGAGCTTCTTGACGAGCGTCGTCTTACGACTCTTGATCACCTTCAAATATACCAAAAACGCATCAAGCGTGCCTATGATAAACGACTTCATGAGCGTACTTTTAAGGTTGGTGATCTTGTCCTCAAAGAGAATCAACATGTAACCAAACTAGAAAAGAGTAAACGTGGAAAATTTGCTCCTAATTGGATTGGGCCTTACATTATCACTCACACTTATGGATCAGGCAATTATCGTTTAGCTTCGATTAATGGTAAACCTGAGCCTGAGCCCCTTAATGCCTTGCATCTTCAACCATTCTACTGTTGAAATTAGTGTTATATCACTGCTTATCTACCTTACGCTCGTCCCTTGAGCTCATTTACCACCGCATACACTTTGTTTCTTACATCTCAAAATCCAATCAAGCTCACATGGTTTGATTATCACCTCCCCTTAAAAGATTCCTTCCCCTTTTTAGTCTAGTCCATGACTTCAAAGTATCAAAATGAAACATTCTTAATTACACACTTATGAGATTTTCTTGAGTCAAACTTCTTACAAAAAAAAAAAAAAAACTAGATGCTTCATGCCCAACAGACATCTAGACCTCTAAATTATACAATAGACTGCTCCCTTGAAGGACAGCTATATGCCAAACTATTGTTCCTATTATAGATAGATTGCTCCCCCGAAGGACATCTATACATAAGCACCGCATCTACTACTATAAATAGACTGCTACCTTGAAGGACATCTATACACAGTCAGCCTTTATCAGAAGCTTCTCGCATTGATCAGCTTCGTGAAGACCTCAAGAACAACAAAATACATATCCCATGTAGAATTCCCGCATCGATCAGTCTATATCCAAAAAAATAAAAATACAAGCAGTACTTCAAAACACTTCTGAGTCATGGACTTGTCTATTTAGGTTTGGTTTTCTTTTGTTAGAATAATCATCTTATAATAAACTCACCTGCACCCTCGCCCACATCAACCACCTCACCTCACCATCTGTCAAAGCAACAAAACTCAGGGGACGTGACGTATATCCGATATATTGTGATTATACCACTCTTTTCACCTATCGACTTCTCGCCTATGCAAGGTACCTAGGGATTCAAGCTCATCCTACATTAATATGTGGTTTGTTTAGCTCTTCTCAACTATGGGACATTCTGGCCTCTTTTTATTGACTCTAGGATTGTGTGTTGACCTTAATCAGGACATGATTCCCTACTACTTGGGTATGCTAACATTCTCTTTCCTTACCAACACCAACAACATTACCCTACCAACATCAAATTTTTACCAACCAACAAAATTGTCTAACCACAACCAAATTGCCTGAATTCACCTCTCCCTGATCCTAAGGGAGAACTACATCAGTCTGAGGCCCTTCCTTGCTTTGTGCAATGGGCTATGTAGGCAGCACTTAGGAGACATGGGGTCTCCCAAGGTTAGCTCGACCATCCCCTACAATACCCTATCATGTGTTGTAAATATAAATATTTTTTGTGTATTTCTATTTGCCAACGTTCCTCTTTATCCTTTTTCAAAACAAACAAAAACAACATCCAAAACACAACCATTCTTATTATTCTCATCACTCAAAATAACATGCATCTTTAGTTTTATTTTAGATGTTAACCAAATAAATCTTCTCTATCATCGACTCGTAGGTTGGCATCCTTATTTATTCTTATATTCCTATAAAATCCACTTAGACCCTTGCACCTCCTCCCGAATCAGGTGGTGATCGTGATCGTCGATGCCTCTCGGCTGGCCTCTCCATCCTCAAAGGTGCCACTGCTATTGGTTCCTCCCATTGATCCGCCAACATCTCCTGTGACATACGAATACGTCCTCTTGCGTGAAGGAATCTTGCCTCCAGTCTCTCCACTCATAACTGTGAAGCCTCTAACATTCCCATTGTATCATTCACCTGTGCTTGAAGCTGGCGAGCCAAATCCTGCAACGATCTCTCTCCGCTGTAATCACAGCTATGTCGGGGCACTCACTTGCATCTCGCAGCTCTTCTACCCACCATACTCTATAGGCCTCCGTCGTTACCCGCATCCATCACCCTACGATCGGCTGCTATCTCTTCTGGCCCTTCTAGAGGTGTAGGCCGGGGAGGTGAGAATGCTGCCTCGGTGTCGATCCTCATGTATGTTCTATATGTCATAGGAATATCCTGAACGAACCCAAATTGTCGCCACACGTGATCTAGAGGAATCCTCTTGTACTCACCCGGCCTATGCCCTGCGATCCACCTCAATCGCTCTACACCCCTCAACTCCTCAGCTATGTGCTCTGTCACCATATAGTTCTCGTATGGCCTCCAACAAATATCCGCAACTGTCACCATCTCCCATACATGTCTATAATACTCGATGTCATCTATCACGGCCTGGGATCTCGCTTCTTGTTCTGTCTGGACCCATCGTCTGAATCCCAACCTTTGCACTCCTGTCTCTCCCGACTCAATGGGTTGGCCTATTGGACGCACACAAACAATATGCTCATAGGCCCAACAATGTAATAAGTACGAACAATCCAGTGTCGTCCTGTGTTTTCGCTTGCATGCCCATAAACCCCTATATAACTCTGCCAGATATGCGGGTGCCCATGCGAATGTCACGCTCATTTCTATCATTTCCCAAATAACACTCATCAATGCTTTGGGAAATCTTTCACCTTTCGCCCTCGGTAATGCATAATACCCCACCGCTATCATTAATAGCACGGCCAACCTTGTTTCCTCAGGATGTGTTGCATACATTGTACCATACGTAAATGATAAACCTCGCTGTGTCAAATCTCATGTAGCTGACCCAAATAATAGTGCTGTTATGCTGCTTGGCCCCGCGCTGGGCAATGCTTGATACATGTTTTTCCTAGATTG